>JANZLD010000006.1:39285468-39307751 GCA_026413575.1 Erythroxylum carthagenense | reverse complement strand
CGCAATCACTGTATAACAAGGCTTTGTATTTTTACTGAGCCCATTGTGGTTTTTATGTTTACTGCATTGACTGATTGGAAATTATTTTTGGATGACTGTAATAACTGAAACTGGTTTATTGTGAACATGGGTTTTAATTACTTACGGTGTTTGCCGTGTTAACGTGAAAAAAAAAGGTGTATACTGAGTTTTAAATCGACTGATGTAGTACGCCACTCTCACGGGGCACGGACTCGGATGTCACCAACGATATCGGGTTCGGGTCTTGCGGGAGTGGGGTGTTACAGCACCTACTTCTGTGGAATACCAATCATTAACCAATCAACTTATTGTTTTTGAATGGCGAACCAATGAGAGGCTGTAAAAGATTAAGGCAAATATCACAGAGATCAAGAATTTGCTAGCAAATTTTAATCCTCACTTGAGAAAGCGTGGACCTCCATCTTAGTATTGTATATCAATTTTTTTCTTTTATTATTTTGATTGTTTGTCATTAAATTATTTTTATTTTATTGTTTGTCTTAATTAATGTTTTTTGCATGTTAGATCTTTTATTTAATTTCCTATGATGTTGATTATGATTGTTGTACATATTGTGACTTTTTTCTTGTTTAATAGTTAAAGATGTTTGATTATTGACTGAACTTAATTAGGGTTATAAATACATAATATAAGTGAATAAATATATTTGTATGCATCAGTTGATTGACCTAGATTTTAATTGAAAGGGTATTAGCTTGTGGTGATAGATGAATGACACTTTCATTCGATAAGAGTTTGAGACCAATTATAAGTATCCGTTCTTGAGGGTATTGTTTCATGTTAAACTAATCTAGAACTTGCTTGCGAATACTAGTCAAAATTACATAATCTTATGCAAACATTAAAATGATGAAGGCGTTTAGGATATAACCTCAGAGCTTAAAAAGCCACCATGATATTATCCTTAGTGAACCCCTCTGAGCTTGCATCGAACCTTTTTTTGGTTAAAACTTGAAACATGAGCTTTGTCCTTTATTATTTATCTGCTTTGATTATACCCACCATAAGGGCAAGTGGAGCATTTAAAAGTATATATGTTGTTGTAAATTGGAAAAAAAGCAAATGGTATCAACCGAAGAAGAGAGGGAAAAAGGGAACAAGAAAAAAAAGGATTTATGTTATTGTACATTTAGAAAAAAAAGCAAATCATATCAACTGAAGAAGAAAGAGAAAAAAGGAAGAAAAAAGGAAGGAGAAAATGGCATGCAAAAAAAAAAGGAAAAAAAGGAAGAGAAAAAAGAAAATGAAGGGAAATGGTAGGCTGGAAAAGTAAAGGAGATTGGTTAAGTTATGTTTCTACCTGAAAAGAAGAAATTTTGTGTTTTATATTTTACTAGTTTGTATCATTTTAAATGCTTACTTAGTCTTTTGGTTTTAAGCTTAATTTTATCTTTTCCATACCTTTACCTAAGCCTTATTACAACCAAAATAAAGAACTTCGGATTAATGTTTGTGTTTCATATATAGTATTGAAGATTGGATTAGCTAGCAAGCTTATGGCTGATGATTAACATGAAATGGAAAATGAGTGAATATTATTGACCTCTGAGTGCCTGAAAGAAGGAAAAATTGAGTGAGTGTCTATCACACTTGTTAATGGTCTTTTAGTTGATATACTTGTCAATTATGGTTATGCATGTGAATAATAGTTTGTTCACGAATTATTATGAGTTTTAAAATCTTAGGCTGTGTTTGTTAAAATGATCATTGAACATCTTTAATCATTAAATGAGAAAAAATTGTTGTTATTATTAATTTGTTTTTGTTTTGGTGTTTGTGTTTTTATGGTTTAATGTTTTTAACTATTTTTTGTTTCCTTAATTCAATGTTTTTAATGATACTGTTTTTGTTCTTTTCTTAATTTCAAGTTACTGTTGATTATTGAATATCATTAATCCTCTTTAATAATGTTCTTGCAAAGAAAAAAGAAGAAGAAAGAGAAGACAAAATTTAAAGAAGAAAAAGAAGACAAAATTCAAGGGCCAGAGATAGACTTCGATGCTGTAAATGTAATTGTTGATAAAGAGGATGGTGTGAAGAAGAAGAAGATAAGCAAAGAGACGGATAGGTATGGTGTGCCAATGTTAAGAAGAAAAAAAACAAAACTTAATATAAGTGTATTGTGAATGTTTAATTTGTGAGTAGAATGTTTATGTTTAATTAATAGCGTTAAGGTTTTAGTTGAATGCTTATTGGCTAACTGATAGCATAAAATCATCAGTCACGGGTGTGACTTATATTGTATTGTTAATGTTTAATTCATGAACAGAAACTCTTGATTCTTGAATAGTTTTACTTTATCATATGATTGCAAGTTTTGATGTTTATGTAGTATCTATGTTTTTGTCATTGAAGTTTTAGTTTAGTTGATAGCCTAACATCATTAGTCACGAGTGGGACTTATTTAAGTCACACCTGTGACTGATCAGTGTTGTGAATGCTTAATTTGTGAGTAGAAATTTTTTATTCTTGAATAGTTTGATTATGATTTTAAGTTTTGATGTTTATGCAGTATTTCATGTTTTGGTCCTTAAAATAGTTTTAGTTACGTTTAATTGTTAGCCTCTTCGTGTTGTTGTGTTATGATCAGTCGAGTGTGACTTATCAAGTCACACCCGTGAGTGAAAAAATGTTAAAGTTATAGAGATTGAAGCTAGAAAAAAATTGAGCTTGTTGTATATATTTAATAAATTTTTATTTATCTAAAAAATAACTAAATAATATGTAATATTAAGATTGGTAGTAAAATGAGAATAAGTTAATCAAGTTTATATTTAGAATTCACATGATGCTTTATTTACAACAATTATATTTTACAAAAATTTGATAAAAATGAAAACGCAGTAGAAAATAAGAAATGTTAAAAAAGATAAAATCAACATCAAGTAAGGAAAAGGTTTTCTTTTGATATGTTGAGATGTCTACTAATTTTGAAGAATTAGTTGATGGATTTGCATGAGTTTGATAAAGATAATTATTGTATGCCACAAGTAATAAACGGTTATAATCCAAGTAATAAAAAATTATACACGATTTTGATTTAACAACAAAAAGCCATCATATGAATATCCAGAATTTTGACGTTTAAGAAAACATGAAATTAAAGCACAAAAGTCACATGATTATTTTGTCTAACAGAAATAGCTTATGACAATTTAGGTTTTTTTGTTATTGGGATTAACATCTACATCTGACTACAGTTTGGGTTCAGTATGGTTGATGATCATATCTACATCTAACTGTGAAGTGGGTTGACTTTAGATGAATCTTTTATCAAGGCATTGTCTGAGTGATGAAGAAGATTCAGCAATATGTTCTAAAAATGTAAAAAAAATCAAATTATATTAGCTACAGAGTAAATAAGGTAACATTATTTTTTTTGGTAAAAATGCCGAATAGATAAATAACAGATGATAATAAGTTAAGGAATACCTGAAATAGGTGGAGGCAGCAACGTTATTTTGATCATCAGTTGAATATTGTGACCTCTTAATGTTGAAGAGTTACATATATACTGAATATTAGTATATAATAATTAATAATGTTGGGTCATGACTAACATATATATTAAATATTAATATTAACTACTTAATCTATTAATTATATTTAAATGTAACAATTAATTAATTATATATTAAATTTGTTTAATTAAAACTGAATAAATTTAACAATCAAATAAGTAAAATAGTATTAATTAGGTGATTAACATTGATTATTAAAATACTTAATTATTAATTGAAGGTGTTGATTGCCTGCTAACAAGGAAAAGAAAATATTAGTTATTAGTTGAATAATTATGATAGTATTAATCGATTATTTAATTAAAATGTATTTAAAACATATTAAAGAGTGTAATTAATAAAATAAAATAAAATAAAATAAATTAAGTCAAGCAGTATAAATTAGTTGATTAATTGTAATGTAATGAATTGATTATTTAATTATAATATATATAACACATATAATAAAGTTTAATAAATTAATTAAAATAAGATTAATTAACAAATTTATTAATTTTGATAATCTATAGATTTTTTTACCTAACATTAATTAAGCTTAGAGTGGCAAGATTCACTCAATTCTCAGGCCTAAAAATTTTTATATAATGAGGTTCGTTTTCCGTAGGATTTACATGAGAAGGATATAATTTGTAATTCAATATAATTGATTGAAAGCATGGTATTAGAATTATTTAATTATTATTTCCAATTAAATATACATTTTTATTGACGTTATTAGTCATTATTAATTATTTGATGTTTCTTGTAAATCTTGTTATTAATTAATAGTTAATAACGTAAAACATAATTATTAATTATTATTAGTTATATATCAGTCACAATGGTGTATAATAAATGCATAGCAAAACAGGTCTTCTTTCTTCTTTACATGCCTGTCTCTCCAATTTCATCTCGCAGAACTCTCCTTCGATAGATTTTGCTGATTTTGTTCTAAGTTTCTACCAAATCTTATAAGTTCGCTTAAATTTTGAATTAAAACCTTGACATTTGTGCACATTTTGTTGTTTTTGTTTTTGTTTTTGTTTTTCCTTTCTTCTCTCCATTTTGGCACGTTTCTGTCTCTAAGGGTTGTATGTCTTCTCTCCTTAAATTTATCATGTTTCTTTCAGTTATTTTGTAGGATTTCATGTCATTATGCCTCCAAGAATGAAGAAATCTGTTGAGCTTATTGAAGCTGGGGTGGCAGGCCAAATGGCTATAGACATTACAGCCGATTATGATGCTCCTTTTCCCATTTACTTGAGGTAAGAAGGTTTGAGGTATGCTAATCTAAAAACTAGACCCGTTCTTACACCGCGATATTTCAATTTTGAAGTGTTAGAATAAATAGGGCTGAAAGATAAATTGATGAGATTGTGTAATAAAGGTGGTTGGGGGCAATTTGTCCAAATGGATTATCCCCTTTTTCATGAACTAACCCTTGAGTTTTTCACTTCATTGAGGTTTGACTTGAGTAAACCAAAATTTTTTTGGTTTAGACTGCGAGGTCAGCTTGGTAGTTTGGATGAGAAGTTGTTAATTCAATTTTTCCAATTTTCTAGGTTAGAGGTAGAAAATTCTCATTAGGACTTCTCACCAACAATTTTTTGGAAGTTTTTAACTGACTTGCCTGAGTTCAACGCTCACAACGGATTGAACTCTCATATTGTTAATCCTGAACAGTTACTGCTGCACAAATTCATGTATTATGTTGTGTTCGGTAAAACTCAAAGCAATAAATGTTCTACTAAGGAATTGTTGTTATTATATTGTATAGATGAGAAGATTAAACCTAACACGTTCTCTTTTTTTTTTTCCCAATCTTTGACCTAATTTGTGGTAAAGAAGGGAACATCACTAGGAATGGGTTAGAGTTCAAACGTTATTTACTTATTTAGTCTAAATGCATAGTTAATATGCCAAAGATGATTATCATTTGAGATATCAGATACTTATAATATATTAAATATGTCTATTATTTTATTTATGAGTTAATGATTAAGTTCAAATTCCTAGGATTCTAACTTCAACTCAACAAGTATAAAAGTAATGCTAAGGTACATTTTACTCGTAATAACAGTAATTTGAGTTAGAAAATAACGCAACATTAAGTTTTAATAAAAAATAAACTTTCCAATTGTTAGCAAAATGGTTGTTTGCATTAAGAAGTTTTAATGAACTTGGTATAGTTCCTTAAATTATTAAAATAGTAATGTATTGTACGATGTTAGGATCATTAGGCATGTAAAACAATATAAAGTCTTATTAGGGGTTCAAATATATGTTTAGACAATTCCTTTTAATTATGTTGATAATTAAGATGAAAATTTTAATAATTAAGCAATTGCTCCTTGAAGAAAACACTATAGAATTCTCTCACTAAATCACTATCTTTGTAGTAGCGTGATCATCATATAGTGATTTGACATAAGATACTTAATACTTACTCAATATAAGTGGGAGATTATTTCTATATATCCTATAACCAATCAATTTATTGTATATTTTAAACATATTTAACTAAAAAAATTCTTTATTTTTATTCTTATTTAATTACTAACTCATAAGATAAATTCCATAGACGAATATAAAATGTAAATGCAATTATAATGAGATCATAATTATGAGATTCATATTTCATCTATGTATGATCCTATAATTGTTATCATTTGTTGCTCTATTAAGATTAGACATTAATAGAGTAAAAATATTAGCATATGTTATACTTCTTTCCTATGAAAGTTGTTGATCTCAAAGATTAAAATATGAAAACATTTAAACAAAAGTTTTTGGAACAATATCATTAACATGATATGACATGAGAATTTTATATGAAATATTACTTATGTTTCTATGGAAATGCTTATTGTGATTATCTGTGGTTAAGATATGTCCTGAGTAGTATTAAAATATAATAATCCATATGTGAGAACTCTAAATACCCTACTTGCTTATGAGGTTGAGGGATCTAATGTAACAAGATTCCATGTAATGATTTTATATCATATGTCTCAAATATTAGGGTTGTTGACCTAAAATATGAAGGATGCTTTTATACTTAGTATCGTAAGAGGGGGGTTTGCTAGTGAGGAAAAATTGATAGATTTGTGGTTAATCATGATTGGTTAATGAAATTCCCTAATAGAAAAATTTTATTTAGTTATTGTCTAACCTGAGATCACTCTCCTATTAAGATTCTTAATCTTCTAAATCAGAGTATAGTCACTCCATTTAGATTATTCAATTTCTTAAATGATGCAGATGGCTTTTATGAGGTAATAACAATATGTATAAATAAGAATATCTCATGTTTGAGCTATTTAAGCTTTACAAGATATTGAAGGTTTTCAAGGAACTTATATGGATGAAATCTATTATGATTTCTAATGATGTTCAAAAGCTGTAGAAAATAAGGAAGCAACTGACTTAAAAAAAATAACTCTCCAGATGATGTTTCACTTAAGAGGCATGAGAAAGAAGCACTAAAAGACTATATTACAACTCTAAATGCTCATTACTCCCTAATAAGGAAAAGTCTAGATTATACTGGACTTAGGATGGATATAGTTTTACCAATTTTTATTTAAATCATTGGTTTTTAAGAGGAACCATAAAAGAATCACCTCTATACTTTTAGATTATAATTCCTCCATTAACAATCAAGACCAATTATTGAGTCATGCCTTTCATTTTTATAAAAGCTCTAAAGTTAATCTTAGACTAAAAGCCAACTAAAACTCAAATTACAAGGAATTATAACCTTAGAATTAAATCAAGTAAGGAAACTTGACCCTAACCATGTTTAAAAAAAAACTTGTCCCTAACTAACCCCCTAATTAGAATTGAAGTTATAAGGATTTTGACTACCACAAGCTATCTTAATATGATCATATTATGTAACATCCTGTTACCTATGTTAAGGCAAAAATAATAAATGAGAGAAATTGCTGAGAAAATAAGAAACACATTTCATTCTCATGCATAATATGTCATACACATGCACATGAATAGTGAAGTTGTTGCACATGAAAATAATTGTATATGCATTTGTGAATAATTCTGGGTATAATTGGATTGAGTTGTGATTATTGGAAATATTTGAGAATTTGATTTTTTTTATATTGGAAATATTATTGATTAGTGGAATTGTGATATTTTTGAATTTTGGTGAATTTCAGAAATTATAGAGTATTTTGGAAAATAGGAATTAATGATGATTGGAGATAGTTAGATTGTAAAGATGAGAATTAAGGGAATTAGTTCAAAAAGTACTTAGTTAGAGTTTAGGCATTAGGAAAGTGACAAGTGTCACTAACTAAGTGATTTTTAGAACCTTGTAGAAAGTAAGTTATGTTATCTGAGAGTTAAAAAGGTTAAGTGATATTTCTAAGTTCCCTTCTTCATTGTCACCTTCTCTGAAATTCTTCCCATACGTAGAGTTTTTCATCAAACTCCTTCCGAGAGTTAACTTGGCTTTTTCATATCCCTCACCATTTTTCCCACTACAAGTGGTTTCTTTTGCCTTAAGAAAAACCAAAAGTTGGTTAGTGTTCTCAATGAATTACGTGTTCTTGTATGGAGCTTAGGGCTTCGGGATAGTTGAAGATTTTGGAGTCTTTAATAAGTAAGTATTGATAAAACCTTTTAGAGCTATGGATTTATGAAATAAATTTGATGAATTACTGTTAGTTTCCTGATCATGGTATTTACATATATATATATATTCATGAACTCTGTGGATGAGATGAAAATAATTTGGTTATAGTGTTATTTAGTTTTTGATGGATTTTTAGTGAACTGATATTGTGGAAATAGTTTTTGGAGTTGAAATAGCAATGGAATGGTGTATAGGATTAGTGTAGAAAATTAAATATGTGATATGTGCTCTATTGTTCACTGTGCATGTTTATATATATATGAGTGTATACATGAGTTGATGAAAGCTTTAGAGATGATCAAGGAAAAGGTTTTTGAGTTGAAGAGCAATTGTAAAATGATGGGTTGAGATAGGAATGAGTGTTTAAATGGAAGTTGAGAGGAAGAATAGTGATTGAGAATGAAAGTTGAAAATGTAGAAAAGTAACAGAGCATGAATATGAATTTTTGGTTTTTGATGGTTTTTGATTAAACTTGTATATTTTGGAGTGGTATGAATTTATGGTGAATGAGTTTCACGAAATGGAGTGGAAAAACTTGAAATAAAAATTTGAAGTGTTGGATTTTGGAAAATGGAAGTCATCTGGAAATTTTTTGAGAATAGATGGTTAGAGAGTTGAATTTTCGACCTGAAACTTCCATGAAATTTCTGTACTGATATAGATAGATTTTGACAAAGTTGTCTTCATAAAAGTTGTAGATCCTTCTCTAAGCTTTCCATTAATACAAAGTTTGTAATTTTTAGAGTTTTAGATCGAAATTTATGGAGTGGGTTCTATCATGGTTTGGAATAGTCTATAGTGTTTTTAGCATAACTTGCAAAATATGGAACCAAATTTCATGAAATTGATTCCATTTGAAAGTTAAGACATAAAGGAATAATTGTTCAAAAGAAAGTTTGGCCTAAATCCTTCGTTTTCATTATCTAAATGATTAGGTAAAGGTGACCCGAAATTTTAATTTGGGAAAGGCTGGAAAAAATGGAAGAGAGGAGGATGGAGTTGCAAGTCCATTAGAGTGTCGCGGTCGTGCATGCGCACGATTGTGACTTCGTAGGACCACCCGAATGTCATAGTCATGCATGTACACGATCGCGACTTCCCTGTTTATCCAAGGGAAGTTATTTTCTGAACATACTATGATCTTTTTGTTATAGCTTCTTCTATAGACCTCTAAATGATTTGATTCCTAAACCAATAGATTCCTAACACATTTTTATATCACTCCATAAAATTTTGTAGCATTCTGAATTGAATTGAAAAAGATTGATTAAATTAAAATAAGGGTAACGGTTGGAAGAATATGAACTGGATATTTTACTAAATATGTTCCAGTATTTTGATGCTATCTGGATCTATAGGATTCCAAATGAGATGATTGTTAATTGGAGTAAACTAGAGATATAGGGCTACAAATAATATGAAAATGTAGAATTATGATTCGGTCCCTAAGATGTTGAATTTCTGGATGGAAGTTGTGCATAGTACACTATTTTTGAATATGAACAACCCGAAAATGTTTGAGGCATATCTTCCAAATTACTAAACCAAATTGAGTGATTTTGGTGTCAATGGAAAGATAAGACATAGAGAAACACTTTTATAGAAGAGATTGTGACCAAATTACATCAGTTTCACTTTCTGATTGAATGTGAATAGTAGACCCGAAAGGAGTGTTTTGGAAAAATCTGAAGTGATTCAATGAGAATGAAATGTGATTTTAATAGTTTTAGTGAGGCATAAATCTAAGTATAAATTATACTTAGATGAGCTTTGATATAGGAATGATTTTGTAATGAAACTAAAGGAAAGACACCCGGGATTGTCATGAGCATGCATTGTATATAATTCATTTCATTCATGTGCTTTGTTAAACACTTATAATTATGCAAATTGTGATATATGTGTATGTTATATAATTTAGAGGGACAATTAGAACGTCAACCTCCAGACGTTCATGGACCATCCAAGCAATAGCATTTTGGAGCATACTGTGAGTAGATCTAGATGGTCTTACCTTATTGTTTGTTTTGTTTATGTTATGACTTGAGTGATTATGAATGAGATGTGAATTGATTGTGTGATTCTAGACAATGAAGGTCCGAGGTTTTTGATGCTTGAATGTAATATTGAAGTGCTAATTGTATGTGAATATGATGAACTAAATGCTTCATGACATGAATGCATGATCACAAAGTGTTTCTTAACATAAATGTTAAATACCGGACTAAGGTTCCCTGATAAGTGAAAGTGAATAAGTGATCATATGTGATTGATGCATTTCATTTCATGAATGCAAGAAACATAATGGTAGTTGTGACTAGAGTATCCACCGATCAGAGCTTAAAACTCAACGAATGAAAAAGAGCCTCGAGCTCAAAAGTGATTCAGAGCCTCAGGCTCAACGTTTAATGAGCCCTATACGGGTCAATTATCAATGTGCCCTATATGAGACAGTTATCAATGAGCCCTATATGGGACAGTTTAGGCACTCGATCACAACAACGTAATAAATGGAAAGTGAATCTCATGCACATTGCATATGGATAATATGAATGATTAAATGGTATTGCTTGTGAAATGTGAAATGTTGTGAATGTGATCTATGTGTTATGTGACTGGGTGAGCCATCGATATGGTCACTCATTGAGTTCGCAAAACTCACCAAAAATTTGCATTTATTTTTCGGGCTTGAAGAGTACCCCGTTAAACAAACGGGAGTATGCCTACGGCATGCAAATAAGAGATAGGGGTTAGGATCAGTTAGCGTCTGCATTAGTATTTCCTTTTTCTGTATCAAATTAAGTCTTCTGCAATTATTGTAACTTGTGTATTAAAATATTTTTGTTTTGAAGTAAATTTCCAAATCAGAAATGTTTGTATATGGTTTTTGTAATGTAATGAAATTTTGACAAGTATTTTGTTTTTGTAACGACCCCAAATGGCTATTGAAATTTTTGTTGATTGTATTGCTATGATTGAAAATGTTTATGAAATAAAGTGAGCCCGATTTGGTTATCAATTTTCGCACTTTATGTTTGTAGTTTCAAAAAAAATTTGTACTGAGTTTTGAATGATTGAGTGCTCTAACATGCCACCCTCATGGGGCACGGACTAAGATATCCCTTAGGATGTCAGGTACGCGTCTTGTGGGAGTACAAGGGAACTAAAAAGAAAATTCTCACAAAAAGTGAGTAAAACTCGCAATTTAATTTTGATATTAATGATCCACTAATTACATAAATAAGACATCCTTTTATAGGTATAAACTCCCTAAGAACTAAAATTTTAAAAGAAAAAGAAAATTGGAGTCCTAAAGGAACAATCACTATCAAGTGTAACAAGGATTAAAACACTAACTATTAATACTACTTTAACGAAGACTTTAAAAATCCTAATTTCAATTAATATCCTTAACGTTATAAGGAATCCTAATCAGATTAGAAATTTAAGGAATCCTAATCAAATTAGAAATTAACCTTATATTAAGTCCTAATATAAATAGGAGACTAGAAAATAACTAAAAAACAATATTAATATGGTTTTGGCTTATAATTAAGTCTTTTTTGGAAGATGAACAAAAAAAATTATTAACTCAAGTAAAGCTCAACAATATTAAAATGACAAGCAACTAAATTATAAACCCCAAAGCAAATACAAATTTTAATAATTTGGCCCTAACCCATGATTACAACACTAAACTCTATAGATGCTGACTAGAATGCTAGCAAAGGATCTTGAGAATGCTTGGATACACTAACTTGATCTCCATAAAAAACTAGAACCATAAAGTTACATAATAAAGCATATTTGGATCCTTTTGATTATGAACCATATGAAACTTGTCAAATTTGTTTGTTGGAAAAGATGACCAAATTATCCTTTAGTAGAAAGGGAGAGTGTTTTAATGAGTTACTAAAGCTTGTGCATTTAGATTTATTTGCCCTTATCTCGACCTACACTAGAGATGGATACTTATATTTCATTACATTCATAAATGCTCATTCTAGATATGATTATGTGTATTTATGAAGCAAAAGTCTAAAGTATTTTAAAAAGTTCAATAAACTTAGGCTTGAAGTTGAGAAATCCTTAAGGTTAATTAAATCGGGAAATCCTTAAGAAAAAATCCTTATGGTTAATGAGAGGGAGGAGTTGTTATATGTCAGAATTTTGTTTTGTTCTCCGTTTAACTATATATTTTTGGACAATTTAGATTATTTGCTTGTATGGCTATCTTTTTTATGTTGATGATTACTATATGAATTTATCTATGACATTGATTTTTGTATGACTATTATACTTTATGATATGGATCCAATATGATGACAATAGGTACTCAAAACTAAGATAACTAACTCAATCTATTTAGTAAGTTTAAAAGCCAAATCTAACTCACTCAATTTATGTCAACTTAGTATAATCAAGTCTATTCACTTTGAAGCTTTATCAAACACTTTGATTTACTTATTCAAACATTGCTTTTAAATCATTTATATTTTCCAAATTTAAACAATCCTAATTAGATTAGATTCTTTGCTTTTAAATCATTTGAATTTTTCAGACACAGCTAAGTCCATTTAATTTTGGTTTATACCATCCAAATCATTTGAGTTTTTGATAGGAAAGGCACGTATCTTATTCAAAGCTAAACCCGTATTCTTATTCAAGACATATTTTTATTCAAAATGTATGCTTAAAATTTATTTGTTTGAATTTTTGGTTTGGGTTTCTTCCTATTTTCAAATCTTATAAAAACCATAAAAAGTAGTTTTTAAAACATTTTTATAATATAATTTACTATCATCTAAGTATATACTATTTAATATTAATTATTAATAAAATTATGAATACTTTAATTTAATATTTAATTATTTCATATTAATTATTAATAAAATTATGAATACTTTAATTTAATATTATATTTAATTATTTAATATTGACCATTAATAAAAAGTATTAATAATTTAATTTAATAATATAATTCAATTTTATAATTAATTAAATATTAAAATTTAAAAATAAAATAATTTTAATTTAATAATTATTAACAAATATAATTTAAATTTAGAATATCTTTAAAATATATAAAATTTAAATAAAATTTACTTTAATAATTTAAAAATAGATATTAATTTATAAATAAATACTATAAAAGAGACTACAATAAAATTTATTTCATAGAAATAATTTATCTTTAAGTTTGATCAAATATGTAATTATTAGATATTAACAATTAAATAATATTTTATTTTTATTTAAGAATCTAAAATAAGAAATAAAAACTAAAAATCACAATAAAAAAACATGAGTGAAACAAAACATCTTATTTTAGATCTAGCACATTATAACCAATTCTAGATTTTAAATCTAATCAAACCTTTTTTTAGTATGGGATTATTTAATTCAAGTTTATTTTTACTTTCATTTTTAAATAATTAATAAAAATTGAGGTTTATTTTTTAGTCTTAAATCATTACTTTAGGCTTTCTCTTTATTTCCAGGTCTTATAAAACCAATGTTCTGAGTTTTGTACCGTATCGACCAACTAGAAAATGGTACGAAACTCAGAAGTTTAGTACTGGCCGATATTTAAAATATCAGCCAAATAACTATCGATATCGTAAACTTTAAAAAATCTAAGGATTTGTTTGCAAAAAAAAGTTAAAATAACCTGCTAACGTTTGTTCTGTTTTGTCTCTCTCTCATTTAAATCTCTCTCTCTCTCCTCTCTTACCTACCCCAACCCTCGTCTCCTCCATCGCGCAAGTAGTTGTTAGCCAGAATTGTGCCACCGTCTGCCACCAAACCACACATCTCCATTGTTAGACCGCCTGCCTAACTACATACTACCTTCTACCGATCTCTCCAATCACTTGCCCAAGCCCAACTGCTCTCTCCATCACTTCTAACTGCTCTTTCCAATCTAGTTGCTTGTTTGGAATCCTTATATTCCTAGACAAATTGTTGTCTAATGAGTGTAGAGTGCCAATCTGGATTTTCAATTTTCCATATCCATATTCAAATCCAACAACCTAACTTGTCCCAAACTGAACCAACCTAACTCTTCATGGAAAATTTTGATTTTTTTGTGTGTGTTTTTGCTCTGAATTGCAATTGCATTATGTTTTGATTGTGACATATGTGTTTTGTAAATAGTTTAAAAGTTAGAATTGTTTGTGTGAGTTGGGAAATTTGGGTTTGAAAGTTGAAATTGTTTATGTGAGATGGTTCAATTTAATGTAATTTAGACATTGTAAATTTAAGAAGAAAATTAATGCATTGGAAAATTTGGATTTAAAAGCTAAAATTGTTTATGCAAGTTAGTTCAATTTCATGTAATTTAGGCATTGTTAATTTATGAAGAAAATTAATGCATTGAAATTTGGGTTTGAAAGCTGGAATTGTATATGTGAGTTGGTCCACTTTCAATGTAATTTATGCATTGTCAATTTCAAAATTAATGAATTAAGTTAGAAATTTGTTAATTATTTTATTTGAAAAGTACACATTGCTAATTATTGTTTGTAAATAAAAAATATTTAGCATATAATTAATCATTTAAATATAAGATTCAATATATAATTAAATCATTTAATAACTATAATTAAGCTAAGAAAATTAAATGTTTGCATTCTTATATTGTTTATTTTTGACTTATGTTGGATTATGGATGAAATTGAATTGTGTAATGTATGTTAACTCTTCATTATGAAGTTAACTTAGTAAGAAACTAAGAATGATGATGAAAATTGGTGAATGAATGATTGTTAACTTAAAGTTGGGAAATAGGATTTTAGTAATAATGTTAACTAAAATTAGTTGAGAAAACAACATAATTATAAGCATTACAAATTGAATTGTATAAGTAAACAAAATATATTAGTTTATGTTTTAATTATGAGATTATAGAAATTAAGTTGTAAACTTATAGTTGTGAGTTATAGTTGAAGTTGAAGATGTTATAGTTGTGAGTGTATGTCCTTATTTTATTAAATGAAGGAATTATAAAAAATGAGTTATGTTATATAAGATGTATATGTATATTGTATAATTATGTATGTTGAATACTCTCTAATTAGTGAATTTTGTTGGATGAAATTGAATTGTGTATGATGTAATTATACAAAATGAGTTATATTATATAAGATGTAAATGTGCATTGTGTAATTGTGTATAAGATGTATATGCTTTTGTGATAGTTTGGACTTTAGAGTTAAATGAAATTATGTGTTCTTTATATTGATATGAAGTTATTAAGTTAATTTTGATATATGTCTTCATTTATTTTTACAGATAAATGAAAGGAAGTTCAAGAACTCCAAATAGTTCAACCACTTTAGGAAGATAAAATGATCTAGCTTGGGCTCATGTTGGATTAATTCCCAGAATGAAGAATCATACGATTTGCTTGTTTTGTGAAAATAATTTGAAAGGTGGAGGAATCACCAGATTAAAGAAGCATTTGGTTAGGTTCAAAGGTAATGTGGAGCCTTGTAAAAAAATGAGCCATGATGTGAAATGAAAATGAAGATTTTATTTATAGAAAGCAAGGATTGATTTACAAAATTGATGGTGGAAGTTTGTTTGTTGGTGTTCGGGATGATAATGGGAATGTTAAAGGTGGTAGTATTCCTACCCACCAAAAAGTGAATGTTGCACCTGATGTTAGGAAAAGAAGAAGACATGACTAATTTTTTACACCACAAACAGCTCCTAGAGCGCAACCTTCAACTTATAGTGCCTCACAATCAAGAGAAGAGACTCATAATGTTAATATGGTATTGGCTAGATGGTGGAAGGATTTAGGTGTAGCATTTAATGTTTCTCAGTCTTATTATTATCGACCAATGGTAGCTACTATAAAGCTCCTTTCAATTGATGACTATAGAGTTAAAATTTTTGAGCAACTCTATTTTTGAAATTAAAAGCTATTTAGATGAAATAAGAATGACTTGGGCTACTTTTGGGTGTTCAATCACGTGCTATAGTTGGACAAATGGAAGACATGAGCATATTATTAATTTTTTAGTTTATTTTGAATATGACTCAATGTTTTTGAAGTATGTTGATGCATTTGGCCTTGTTAGGAATGCAAATACTCTATTTGAAATATTCAACAAAGTTGTGAATGCAGCTGGGCTATAAAATATTGTTAGATTAATTAGTGACAATGATTCCACTTATAAAGCAGCTAGAAGAAAATTACAAAGGAAGTATAATTCTTTTTATTGGGCTCCTTGCGATGCGCATTGTATTAACTTAATGTTGGAAAATATAAGGGATACTATGTATTTTCCTATTAATGATGAGATTGTGCAGAAACCAGAAAAGGTAACCAAATTCATCTATAATCGTATATGGGTCTTGAATTTAATGAGAAAAGATTTCACCAATGGTAGGAACAAATTTTATTATGATGAAGATTTGCAAAAAAAAAAATCTTATCACTTCATTATTTTATTATGATGAAGAAAGAGTTAAGACAAATATTTACATTTTAGCATGCTAGGTCTAATGATAGATTAGAGGTTTTCTGGAATTATAGTTGATGATACTAAATTTTTGGTCTCAATGTCAATTTTTCATATGAGTTTGTGAGCCTTTGGTGAGGGTATGTTGTCTGGCTAATAGTGATGAAAAGGCAATAATAGGTTATTTTTATGATGGAAAGGAAGCAATCAAGGCCAATATGAAAAATAGGTCTTCTTTGTATACACCTTATCTTATAGTCATCAACGAGAGATGAGAAAGAAACTTTTACTCCCTATTATTTACAGTTGGGGCATTTTTTAATCCTAATGTCTATTTCATACCAAGTTTTACAAAAAAAGATGAAGTTAATAGGGAAATTCTATTAGTTATTACAATAATTGTTGCCCATGAGATGATGCAAGATCTTCTAAATTTACAAATGGAGATTTATAAGGAGGCTTTTGGTGATTTTGGAATGCTGATTTCTCGAATCAAAGAGAAAAACTTAATCTAGATATATATTTCTTTCCACTTTTGTTACTTGTTGAAAATTAATCATCACTTTATTTTGTTTATAATGCTAATTTTGTTGTCTTACGACTTACAGTTTCTTGGTGGGATCAATTTGGAAGTGGTGTTCCAAAATTATAAAGGCTTGCAATTTGAACTTTAAATATGAGTGCAATAGGCTGTAAACATTGCAGCATAGGTGAATTCATCCATTCTAAGAAAAGGAATAAATTGGAACACAAAAGATTGAATGACTTGATCTTTGTTCGATACAATTTAAACCTTTAAGAAATGTATGTTATTATCATTATTAAGTTAGATATAATTTCTTAGAATTTTTAATAATTTAATTTTATTGTTTATTAGGGCTTTTAATAAATTAGTAGATCTAATTTACATTGATAATATCGATCTTTTGGCATATTGGGTTTATGAGGAGCTGAGTTTGATAGACAAGAGTGACTTGGAAGATTATCTTGGATAAGAAAGTATTGACATGTCATTTGGTGCAATGAAAGGTTGAATCATATGAGCTTGATGATAATGAAATGTGCCATTCCAGAAGCTTTTCGGGGCACTATGTCCAATCAGATTACTACAGCTAAGGGTCTCCTTGAGGATCTTGAGAAAAGATTTGCCAAAAATGATAAGGTTGAAACAAGTACACTTCTAGCAAAGCTTATCTCAATGAGGTATGTAGGAAAAGGAAACATAAGAGAGTACATTATGGAAATGTCTTACATTACTTCAAAATTGAAAGCACTTAAGTTGGAATTATTCGAAGTCTTGTTAGTGCATCTAGTTTTGATATCTCTTTTGACACAGTATAGTTAATTCAAGGTGAGCTATAACTATCAAAAAGAGACATGGTCTCTTAATGAGCTTACCTCATATTGTGTCTAAGAAGAGGAAAGGTTAAAGCATGATAAGGTAGAAAGTGATCACTTAACCACAACATCTAAGGACAAAAGGAACAAAGAAAAGAAAATTAAGGAAGCTGAAGTTTCGGCAACACAAAAGAAATAGGAAAAGGAAGAAAATCCAAAAGGGTGTTTATTCTGTGGAGCTAAAGTTCATGTAAAGAAGTAGTGTGCAAATGATCACTGCATGGCGTGCAAAGAAAGGTATGTTTCTTATTTTGGTTTGTTCTAAGGTTAATTTGACTTTGTTACCTAGACACACATAGTGGTTAGATTCTTATGCAACAACTCATATCAATGTGTCTATATAGGGTTGCCTGAGTTGTCGAAATGAAGTGATGGTGAACAATATATCTATGTAAGAGATGGCAAGTCGGTAGAAGTCGAAGCAATAGGGATTTTTAGATTATTGTTAAGAACTAGATTTTATTTGGATTTAATTGAGACTTTGTTGTACTGTCTTTTAGACAGAATTTGATTTATACTTCTACTTTGGACAAATCTAGTTATTGTTGTTCATTTTAAAATGGAGTATTTAGTCTCTTTCAAAATTCAAATTTGATTGGTGCCTGTTCTTTATCAAGTTACGATAATCTATATATGTTTGACGCTAATGCTTCATTTAATGAAGCCTTACATGTGGGTACGAGAAGTTTAAAGTGCAAATTAACCGGAGAGAATTCTATCTCATTGTGGCACAAAAGATTAGGTCACATCTCCGAAAGGAGAATTGAGAGACTTGTGTCTAAAGGAATTCTCAATCCCCTTGCTTTTACAGATTTTGCTACTTATGTTAATTGCATTAAGGGGAAACAAACAAATGTTAGGAGATTGGGTGCCAATAGAGCTTCAGACGTCTTAGAACTTATCCATATAGATATTTGTGGGCCATTTCCTACAGCGTCTTGGAATAATCAACTATATTTTATAAAGTTCATAGACGACTTAGCGCCATATGGCTACCTTTATCTCATCTATGACAAATCATAGTGTTTGGACATGCTCAAAAACTTTAAGGCTGAAGTTGAGAACTAACTCAACAAAAGGATTAAAAGTGTCTGATTTGATCGTGGTGGCGACTACTACGATATATATGAAAAATTAAGTGAACAATGTCCAGGACTGTTTGCTAAATTCCTATAGGAATGCGGTATCATCCCACGATACATTATGCCAAGTTTACCTAGCATAAATGGTGTTGCTGAACGATGAAACAGAACACTTGAGGATATGGTGAGGAGTATAATTAGTTATTTTACCGTGCCAGAATCACTCTGGGGAGAAGCAATAAAGACCACAACATATATACTCAATAGAGTTCCAACTAAAGCAACTAATAAGAACCTTTACGAACTTTGGATGGGTAAGAAGCCTAGTTTAAAGCACTTGTATATTTGGGAATGTCCAGTTGAGGCATGGCCTTATAGGCCAAATGAAAAGAAACTGGACTTAAGGACTATTAGTTGTTACTTTATTGGATATTTTGAAAGATCCAGGGGGTTACAAGTTTTATGATCCCACTACTAAGGCAATTTTTGAGACAAGAAATGCTCGATTTTTTGAGGATGTTGAGTTTGTGGGGGGAAGAAAGGATTAAGGACTTTGTTTTTGAAGAACAACATGTTGAAATTCCTCTAATAGCTGTTGACAATGATCAGGGTTAGGTTTCCATTCTTGACATTGTTCAAGAAGCAATTCTGGATCAAGATAATGTCACAAAAACTCCTCCCTAAATTTAACAACTTGTTCTAGAAGAATAAACTGGCCTATGGCATTAAGGAGATTTATTAGAGAGAAGAGAAGTGCAATTCCAGATGATTATGTTATATTTCTTTAAGAACATGAAATTGAAATTGGTATGGTGGAAGATGATCCAATCAACTTCTGTCAATCCTTCTAACTCTCAAAAGTGGATCCATAAAGGACAATGATGTTTGGAACCTTGTACCATTGCCTAAAGTTATGAAACCTATTAGTTGCAAATGGATATTTAAGACCAAGAAGGATTCGAAAGGCAATGTAGAAAGGTACAAGGCTCGTCTTATCTCAAAGGGCTTTAAACAAAGGAAGGCATTGATTATAAATAGACTTTCTCTCTAGTTTCTTCGAAAGACTCTTTCAAGCTAATAATGGCATTAGTGACACATTTTGATCTTGAGTTAAATCAGATGGACATTAAGACAATGTTTCTCAATGGTGACATTGATGAGACGATTTATGTAGGGCAGCTAAAAAACTATGTGTCAGGAGATGCAAAGCAAATGGTTTACAAACTAAAGAAATTCATCTATGGACTCAAGAAGACATCTCGTCAATGGTATTACAAATTTCACCAAGTTGTCATCTCGTTCGATTTGAGATGAACTTGGCTGATGATTGTATATATCATAAGTTCAGTGGGAGTAAATACATTTTTCTAGTTTTATATGTTAATGACATATTGCTTGCCACTAATGAAATCGGCTTATTGAACAAAACCAAGAGATTTCTATCAAAGAAAATTGAAATGAAAGATCTTGGTGATGTCTCTTTTGTTTTAGGGATTCAAAAACACCGGGAATGCTCTCAAGGTATTCTTGGATTATCACAAAAGATCTATATCGAAAAGGTACTTAAAAGATTTGGCATGTAAGATTGTAAACCAGGTGATACCCCTGTGTCTAAAGGAGATAATTTTAGTTTAAGTCAACACCCCAAGAATGACTTTGAAGCTAAGGAAATGCAGAAGATTCCTTATGCTTCAACTGTAGGAAGTCCAATGTATGCTCAGGTTTGTATGCATTTGGATATTGCATACATTGTTGGAATGCTAGGGAGATATTTAAGTAACCTGGGATTGGATCATTGGAAAGCAGCCAAACAGGTCATGCAGTATTTGTAGAGAGTTAAAGATTATATGCTCACATACTGAAAATCGGATAAGTTGGAGATCATTGGTTATTTTGATTCCGATTTTCCTAGATGCTAAGATAGTAGGAGATCCACTTCAAGCTATATCTACTTGCTTATTGAAGGAGTTATTTCTTAGAAGAGTGCTAAGCAAACACTTATAACTTCTTCCACCATAGCAGCGGAGTTTATAGCATGTTGTGAGACATCCAACCACGAGATATGGATACAAAACTTTATCATGGAGCTGCACATTATGGACTCTATTGAAAGACCACTTAAGTTATTTTGCGACAATAACTCTACAGTGCTATATTCCAATAACAATAGGAGCTTCACAAAGTCGAAGCACATCGACATTAAGTTCCTAATTGTTAAAGAGGGAGTTTAGAGTGGACAGTTATTTATACAACACATTGGATCAAACTCCAAGATTGCGGATCGGCTTACTAAAGAAGTGCCACCCAAGGTCTTTCATGAGCATACTGCTCATATAGGTGTTGCATCTTTTCAGGATATATAGTTTCAGTAGGAGTTTGTATTATACTTTTCATATTAGACATTTTTCATTGTCATTTGGGATACAACTTTTTTTTGGTTAAGTTGTTCAAGGTCATTTTCAGCTTTAAGATATTTGGTTTATTTTGTCTTTGAACTTTTTAAAAATTGATCTCACTAAAGCATAAGGTTGGATTAGTTGGAAATAAGTATGTTAAGATCACGCTGCTTATAATTTCTATCTTACACATCCATGCTTGATCCATGTCATTTGATTATATCAACATATATGACCATTTGTTGGGACTCGATCCGGAAATCCAGATCCCAACCGAAAATCGAAGGAAACGAAGCGGATTCCAATCGTAGAAAATCGACTCCAGAGGCAACACAAATAAGAAAATGCGGAAACCAATAGCAAAATGCGGAAGCAATGAATCAAATAACATTTCTCAAATCACAACATGCGGAAGCAAACGCAAAACCAAAAGCAAATCGGATCTCAAATCGAATACACATTCGAATCGAATACAAAACGAATCGAAACCAATTTCCGATATCCGAATCACAATTCGAAACAAAAACTGAACCCGACATCCGAGAACTCAAATAGCGAGGAAAGCGTTTGCGTTGGAAACCTTAAGACTATCCAATCCGAAACCGGTATAAATTTTTCTTTTCTTTTTCTTATAACCATCTTTATTCAACTTATGCAATTTCATAAAATTTCCCTTTCCTTGGGAATTATCCTCATGCCCATATCTCAATCCTTGAATCATACTCTTATATATCCA
>JANZLD010000006.1:39088911-39101540 GCA_026413575.1 Erythroxylum carthagenense | reverse complement strand
ATTATATATGATATAATGGGCCGAAACTTAATGGGGCCTAAATGGGATTAGGGTTTCTCTATAAATAGAGAAGCTTAGGTCTCATTAGGTTAAGGGGTGTAGAGACAAAACCCTAGCCACCATCCGAGAGAAAAATCGTGCGGCATTCGGAAAAGAGTTTCAGGACGTGCTAGCACACAACAGCCGCAGCCTGGATCGTGCATGCTCGTGTGGATACCGGTAGAGGGCATTCGCGTTTTGCAGTGTCTTGGAATTCGAAAAGAAGCAACCTATCCACGAAAATAAGGTATTTCCGTACATCTTTGGTATTCTCGATTATACTCATGTTGTTGTATGGTATTTTTCCGCAGTGTATTGTGAATACTCGGACCGTACGTGCTCCAACACTATCATCAAATTGCTATTCCCAATTCTATACAATAATATAATGGAAAATAAAAGGAAATATGATTCTAAATAGAGACGGGAAGTAGTGACGTTGAGAAACTCCAAATCCAAGAAGTACGTCGATGTTGACTTCTTCTCCACTTCTCTCTTCCTTCTTCTCTTTCTCAATCTCTCAGCAATTCTCTCTTGAGTTTCCCTCCAAAGTGACTAATGCAAAATCTTCCTCTTCTTCTTTGTCTTACTTTTTTATATACCTTTTGTGTTTTAGGCAACCCTAAGGTTTTTCTAGGAACCGAAAGGTCCAAAAACTCCCTCAAAACTTGACATCTTTGAGGGTTTGTGTGTCTGCCCTACACAGGCCATTATCATGGGCCATATTTGAGCCTTTTGCACGAACGTGGCATGATCATGGGTCATGTCTTGGGCTTCTATCGTGGGCTGACTCTAATGATTCTATCGATTGTGGGTCATTTCATCCCGAGTGTCTCCAAAACTTCTTCATTCTTCATGTTGACCTTGAAGCATTAACAAACACATTAAGGTACCCTAAAGACATAATAATTAAGCTTAAAGACTTGTACTAACCCATAAAAACACTTAAACACAATTAATTAACAAACTAACACAATTATAACATAATCACATACTAAACGATTAAGTTAACAGTTAAACACATATCAAACTAACCTTAAAACATGATGAAATTCACACTTATCAAGCTTTTCTCTGTCTACTGCAAACCCCCTTTTAGATCTTATCAATCCTAACTACTTCATTTATCTACCATCTGCAGAAAACCCTCCAGCTTAAAAAGATGTTACTAAGTTTGAAAGATCTTAGCTTTAGGTGGTAGGAGATTCTAATCCAAATGTAAATCTTCATTACACTCTGCTTAGTAGCATTTAAGATATACCAATTGTGTCACGTCCATTGGAGATTCTCAAAGAAGGGGCAACTTGATGGGAATCTACATTAATTGTCTATTTCTTTGATAAGAGAGTCTCCTACTTGACCATGAAGATGTGGGCTTTAACCAATTGGAAATAGTTTGGCATCCTATCAAAAATAGTGCATTGGAAGTTAATGAAGTAGGTCCATGGCATGTTATCCACAAGCCAATATTACTTCAAAATTAAAGACTTGGAATAACATTAGAAGATGTTAATCAATAAGCATACTGGTATGGATGTGGGTGAATGGTGTTCCTCTCAAATATTAGACAACTAAGGATCTCAGTTATATTACAAGTTATGTTAGTAAACCTTTGTTCATGGATTAAGCAACTATTGAAATCAAAAGAATCAATTATACAAAAATTTGCCTATTAGTTGAAGTTGTAAGGGATCTGCCTATTGAAATACTAATAACAAGATTAAATGATGAAATTGAATATAAAGAAACGTAGTGAACATAACTTATGCAAATAGAAACCAGAGAGTACACGTAAAAAGGTTTAGAAACCAACTGGTACAATATTTAAAATCAGTGTTCACCAAGAATTAGCTGGCTATAATAAAGGTCAAAGTAAAAACAATACTAAACGAGAAGAAGATAAAATGTGAAAATTAGAGTCAGGATAATGCACAAGAACAAGGCTGGGCCTCAAATGAAGAAAGATTAGTGTAACCAGGATCAACAAATCTAGGTTATAAATGATGAGAATATGGAAATCATATGTTAAAGAAGCAAAGGAAAAGAAGTGCATGGCGATGAATATAAGGGACTTGTAATGTAAGGTACATCGAATGACTTCTGCACTTCGATAAGAAGGAAATCCTATATGAAGAAGGGAACTTCTTCTCCTATTGTCTAATATGTCTATTAGTGAATGAAACGTAAAGGGTTCAAATTCCCCTTCCAAAGAATTAGTTATTAAGGATTTTATCTATGTAAATAAGCCTTTTATTTTTAATGTTATGAAAACAAGAATCAAGAAGGAGAATTGTAACATTCTTGATCTAGTACCTCAAAAGTGGAAAATGGTGAATAATTATGATTGTTATTTCAATGGGAGAATAATGTTATTGTATAATAAGGATAAAGTTTAGATGTCGAATTCCTTCATTCATACACAAACGATTCACTTGAAATTTAAGCTTAAGTATGAACAAATGATTTTCAATAATCTACATTGTATAGATATAATTAGGCTTTCTTAAGAATGGAGTTTTGAAACAAATTGAGAGAATTAGATAGACAATTCATGATCCCTAGTTGATTTTAGGAGTTTTAAACTTAGTTTTAAACATTAATAAGGTAGAGGAAAATTATAGTTTGAGTAACTATAACAGTGACTTCAACAAATATGTGATGGACATTCACATGGTGGATATCCCTATAGGTGGAAACTTTTATACCTAGAATAAAAAACAAAAATGATAATGGTTTTCTGAGGAAGAAATTAGGCAAAAGCATGATTAACTTGCATTGGTTTCAGAAATCCAAAATTTGTATCGATGTTTTTAGAAAATTTATACTCTAATCACTACCCTATTATCGTACAACTAATAAGTGAAAGTAGGCCAAGAAAATTCCTTTCATGTTTAACAACTTCCTTTGTGATGTAAGGGGGTTTATGGAGGCAGTATCAAGGGGTAACGATAATTATGTAGAACACTTAAATCAAAATAAATACACCAAAGTGATTTATGAAATAAGGGAAGAACTCAAATGCCTAAATAGGAAAGTAATCAGTGATATTTATTAAGTTGTAAGGTCTATCAAGTAGGAATTAGTTGAGGTACAATCTCAACTACACTCAAATCCCATTATTAATATTCTTTAAGTCCTTAAAAAGTAGGCATTAAGCAGGTACTCCCAAGCATTAGAAGTAGAATACTCCATTATGAGGAAAAGATCAAGAGAGTAGTGGATATTTGAAGGGGACATAAATACCTCATATTTCATAGAAAAGTTGCCATAAGGAAGGATAGAAATAGAATTGTTTCCATCACTAAAGGAGACGCAATCATCATAGGTAGGAAGAATTAGGAATGTCAATTTTGGCCTGGGTTGATAGGACCATAGGCTAAAATTTTTGGCCCAACCTAAACATAGAAAACAACGTTGTTTTTTAATTTTTTCAAAAGAATATAACCAGGGTTCGACTCGACTTGACCCATTGACATCCTGAGGAAGAGTTGCTTAGGGAAGTTGAAAGTTACTAGTACTTTTGGAACTCCTACAAAAGCTACTTCCTCAACTCATCTTATGAAATAGATTACGTATGATCAAGAATCCAATGTAAAAATATAAGTTCTTTCTAGACTAGTAACCATAATGGAAATTAAGGATGCCCTCAATAAGTTAAACCCTAATAAGGCTCCAGTACTAAATGATATCAACATCCTATTTTTCTAGAAAACCTAGAGTATAATTTGTAACCAAGAATTCTTCATGAAAAGGAAGTTATTAAAGGAGATAAATAAAAATTATACAACTCTGATTCATAAAGGTGATCATAAATTGGATTACAAACTTATAACTTGTTGTAATCCAATTTACAAACTTATTTCAAAAAATATTTGCTGAAAGGATTAAGAAGATTATTTTTATTTATATTGGTTATCAATAAGTAACTTACATTCCTAGAAGATGTGCTAGAGACAATATCTTATTTATATAGGAATTATTCATGAAATACACTCGAAGGAGAAGCAATAGGAATTTTGCACTTAAAATTAACTTTTGAAAGGCATGTGAATCAATATATTAGAAATTTATCCTAAATTGTCCAAAAATTTATGGCTTTCTAAATATCTTTATTAAATGGATTGAATAATGCACTACGAGGGACTTTTACAACATCTTAATTAATGGGGAGCCAACTAAGGTAATCAAAGGTATGAAGGGCTTAATGTAGGGTGACCTAATCTCTCTTTATTTGAAAGCATGGAAGTTCTCAATAGCTCCTAATTAAAGTAGTCGAGAGAAATGAGGATTGTAAATTCCATGCTAAATATGGGAGGAATGGTATACTATGCCTAAATTATGATGATAATTGATTTAAAAATGTTTTCTAAGCTATCAAGATTAAAAATTAATATGGAGAAAACTGGGATATATCATTCAACTTTTGTATCTTATGATGCTAATTGGTAATCCACCTTAACAGGATTTAAACCTATGAATTTACCTCTTACATGCCTTGGGATTCCCATATCTTCATCTAGGCTCTCATATAATGGTTTTCAAACCCCTAATGGAGAAGATTGAAGATAAAATAAGGTGACGGAGTTCCAAATCTTTATCTATAGCATGAAGGTTGCAGTTAATCTCACTAACCTTGAATTTTATAAGTTTTTATTGGGCTTCACATCTTCCATTACCTAGTATGGTAATTAAGGAAATAGAAAAAAAACTTTGAGGATATTTATGTGAAAAGGAAGCAATGAGGAGAAGTTTAAAGCAAGAGTTAAAGAGGAAAGTTTATGCTCTAAAAGAATAAGGAAGGGGATCAATTCCTTTAAAGTTTATGAATATGACTATGCTAGCAAAGACAACCTAAAGACTGATTAAGGGTGAAACATTTTTATAGGCTAAATGGACTCACAGTTATCATATTAAAGATGCAAACATATAGAGTATGAAATGCCATTGAAACACATCCTTAGTTATACAAAAAATATATGGCCTAAGAAGTGTTATAAGGCCCTCAATTTCTTACAAAATAATGGATGGTTTTAAGATTTCCTTCTAGTTTGACAATTGTCACAATATGGTCCTATGTACTTTTTACCTACCTTATCTCAACTGAAGGATTGTCTTCAGATGAACATGAATGTCAAAGATGTCCTAAAAATAAAGAACTAATATTTAGAATGATAATGGATGATAATTTTTTGGCACATCTAGTTACCTTACCATTGACCCTTGGAAAGAAGATAAGGTGAGATGGATACACATGTAATGGAGAGTTTTCTAATAAAAAAACTATATCTTTATGGTGGGAAGCACAACTAATAAAGTCGTGGCTTAAATTAATCTAAAATAAATACATACTGTCAATGTCTACTGTAAATATGTGGCTGGAATTTAAGAGAGAACTTCATACCATCGATAGGTTAAGGAATATCCCTAATTGATGTTACCTATGGAAATCTAACATGTAATCAATTGATCATATTTTCTTTCAATGAACCTTTTCAAGTAGTGTGTTGAATTAGATGGGTCAAAGGTGTTTAGTAGCTAATATACCTAGCAGCTTTTAACATCAAATCGGATGAAGCATCAATTTTTAGCATAGATCATTTGATGAAAAATGGATCTTTATGGTATGCTGATCATACTTGTTCACTATTATTTAGTACAAGAGGAGTAGGAGAGCTTTCATAAGTCAAGAGAGGGCAAACAAATTATTTATAAACTAGCTACTGATACAGGTGAGACTTCATCTCGTTATTCACATGCAGAAAATTCCCCTAAATGATTAGATGAAGGTGAGGAGGAATATTGAATGAATGCACATGCATGATTAAATACTCATGTTCTCCATCTAGTTAAACCTTTTCTTAGTTAAATGTTCGTGTTTCTTTTGATCAATGGCTCTTATAATACGCTTAACGCTTGTTTAGTACGAAGCATATGAGCTTTTGTTATGTTCTATTAGGATCTTTAATTATTTATCGAATGTAAACACCATTTAAAGTTATTTTGACTAATGGAAATATTCTTTATTATTCATAAAAATATTTTTTGGGGCAGGCCTCTTGTTGATGCATACTTAAGTGTATTCATAAACCTTACAAAACTTATCAAACTCTTAATGTCTAACAACTCTATATTAGGAAAATTTATTGAAGATATTGGTGACTTAGGAAGACTTTTGTTGTTGCACTCATGTGAAAATCTCTTTTCTTTAGTAATACCATTAAAGAACCTACATTAAGTTTGAGTCATGAGACATCAAAAAAGAGACTAAGAACAAACATCGTTAAATTTGATAACTTAGTAGAGGTTAGAATTGGAAGTTGTGTAATTTATGGTCCTACTAATTTATGGATGTAAATGTATTCTCTTTCTTTTTAGAGAGACGATATAGTAAGAGAAAGAAAGAGAGAATGGGGAGAGAGGAGAGTAAATAGAAAGATGATATTTTATAGTTTTTTATTTTTATATTCAATTTGCCACGCAGCATATATATTTTACAAGGTACAAATATGTTTTTTGTGAGAGACGGCTAACAAAAAAGTTAATATGGGGTTTTAATTAAATATTTATGAAATGTTAGAGTTCTTTTAGAATATACTGAAATATTTAGTTTTAAATTGAACTCCAGTAAATATGTTTCGATATAATTTGACGCTTTTGTCTATTGTATAGTGGTGCTTAAACATCTTAGTAATTTAATTAAAATTAATTAAATATTAATTAGAATTAAAATTAATTTTTATTAAATACTAATTAGAGTTAAACAATATCTAATATCTAATATCTAATAGTCGTCCATATTTATCAAATATCTTATATTTGATCCTAAAGTTTCTCAAAATTTAGAATTACATTTAGCTTGATTAAATTACCTTTTTATCTCTTCAATTGTTCAATGTGTGTCATCCATTAAGCTCCTAAATATGTTGACAATGGACATAAATTATAATCATCAACTATATTTCGAATTTATATATATTCAAATCCTTTAATTTGTCTTTAATTATGTAATTAAACAATTTATATGAATAAATCAAGATTTGTGTCTATTAATACATCATGACCTCTAAAATATTGTGAATTTCAAAGTGATTTTTATTAACCTTTATGCATATGATTTTTCGTATAATTTAATCCTTTCATCATACAATGTTCTGATTAGACATATATTATAAAACTAATTTAATTCTATATGATTATAATCATATTAGTTCTCCATCATTAGTAACTGACTGTTTTAATGGTATTTGAAAATTATTTTCCAAGTATCATTTCACTTTGATTAAAGATTTCTTAAATCAATACTAAGTTATAACATTGGAATATTCTTACCAATTAAGCTACCTTTGACTAAGATATGGCATAAGTAGTACTAAAATATAATAATCAATATATGAGATAGTTAGAAATCTTAAGTTAAAGGATCACTTATACAATCCACACAATAAGAATTTTCATAGACACATGAGTAGTGTTCCAAAAAAATTCTCATATCTAGTCAATTCAGTAAACTTATTCTCTTAAAAACACCCACATGTTTGTTTAAGTATATCTATATTTTTAGTCAATAAAATCATATACTTTATAAGAAAGAAACACAATGTGTACTAATCTTTCCACTCTACTAATGTCCAGTCTTAACATAACAACGATTAGGAACACTTTAAGGATAACATATAAATACAATATGAATCTCGTAATTATGATTTTATCATAATTTTTATTTGTAAAATATATTTATTCAACGAACATAATCTTGTATGTTAGTTAACTAAACAAAAAAAACATAAGATAAAGATTGCCTTTAACATAAAACTACAATCAACTAATTGGTTGTTGGACATAAATCAACAATATCTGACTTATAATAAGATAATCACTTAAAAATATCTTATACCATATCACCATATGGGGATTTTGCTACCATTGAGATATAAGATAATCACTTAAAATATCTTATACCATATCACCATATGGGGATTTTGCTACCATTGAGATATAAGATAACCATTTAAAATATCTTATACCTTATCACCATATGAAGATTGTACTACTACTGAGATAGTGATCTAGTGAGAGAATTTTATAAGATTCTATTTAATGAGTACTAGCTTAAATCTTATAAATTTCATCTCAATTTTCATTGCAATTAAGAAAAACTACTCAAATACATACTCAGATCTTTGATGAGTGACAATTTTATATTTTGCATGTTATTTAGGGGTTAAATTAGTTATGATTTTGCAAGATAATAATATATTTTATGAATTGTATGATGCTTTTCCATATTTATTTCATTAACTTATAGGTGGGGATTTGTAGGATAAATCACATATTTGAGTGTAAATTTGTTTATAGTTGTCTGATCAAGGTGATATTAAAGTCATTTGGAAGCTAACATGAATGACATCGCTTTGAAGATGCATCATCGATTTATTTAAGCTCTAAAATGAGAAAATTTAAAGTTGATGAGACATAGCAAATAGGTGCCATACACACACTAAGGAAGACAAGAACCTATCTTTTGCAAGGTTCAAAAGGTTAAGAAATAAATCAAAATCAAGACTACAGTACGACTTGTAACTAATGCTTATTTTTTACTTAAAAAAATTCTATAACAAAATTAATGCTTGTGTGAATGCTGATTTGACACAAGTTGTCATACATAAATTTTAAGGACACATAAAAATATAATTTTAAGCACTTTAGAACTCTATTTTATAACCCTAGCTATAAATACATTTATTAGGTTTAACTTAAGGAACATTTGGAAGGTTTGTGACATCTACCTTGCAATTGTTTTTATGGTTCTAATATGTCTTAGCATTAAGAAAAGATTTTAATTCTAGATTGGAAAAAACATTGGTAGCTCCTCTAATTAATTTATTTTCTCTCTTATATTAAGAAAGAGTTATTTTAGTTTTTTTTTCTAATCATTAATGACTAAAACCTTAGTTAGGATTAAATGTGTAGCTTGTGATGGATTCTTTAACTAGTAATGCATGATAGATTATTTGTTCACTTGAATTTACTCTTTTTTTCTTAATTGTATCATTTATGTTTGATCACCATGGACTCTGTAGCACCCCACTCTTGCAAGACACGTACCCGATATCCTGAGTGATGTTCGAGCATGTACGCCACAAGGGTGGCATGCCAGAATAACCAGTTAGTAAAACTCTCAAAATCAGTATTCAAATTCGGGCCCATAATTTTATTTCATAAACATTGAAAACACAATTATTATTACACTTTGATCAATCTTATTTGCAACGCATTTCCAATTTCGAAAGTTATTACATATAGAAATTTTCAAATATACATTGTACAAAAATTATGGAATATACAATTTTATACAAAAATAAGAAAAAAAATGTAGATGCGAACTGATTCTGACCTCTATCTCTTACTTGAATGCAGCGGTTGTACTCTTGTTAGCCTAACGGGGTAACTCTTCGGAGCCTGAAAAATATTGCAAATTTTGTGTGAGTTTTTGCAGACTCAATGAGTGACCATCCTCGATGGCTCATTCAATCACATAACACATCAAAACATATAATCACATAATTCATATCAATGTATCAGTTTTCACATTCATTTAACTCATATTTCACAATTCGAATTCATTCAAACAATTTAAATCATACATATCAATCATCAAACATGAATATTAAATGTTCATGCAATGCTCATGAGACTCACTTTCGTTTATTACTTTGTTGTGATCCAGTGCCTATAACTATCTCATATTCATTGTGGATACTAGGCTCACTAATAACTATTCCATATCCATTGGGGATATTGGGCTCATTTTATATAGTGAGCCTTTGGCTCTTACACACTTTCTAATCTTTAAGCTCTTTTTCAAAATATGAGCTTTAAGCCTTTTTCGGTGGCTACTCTGGTCACAACTGTCTTTATGTTTCATGCATTCATGTAATGGAATGCTTCACATTCTTTATGATCAATTAGTCATTTTCACATGTCATATTCACATTTAGAATGCATTTATCATTGGACCGTGATCTGGCATTCAACATAAATGTTGAGAAACACTTTTTTAATCATATACATATTTGCATGTTTCTACAGAGTTTACAATCAAGTTAGATATCACATATTTCATCAAATTCACATACAAGGAGCACTTCAATATCACATTCATGCATTTATCAAACTCCTCAGACATTCAATGTATGGAATCAGAATAATCACATTTTGTAATCATTCAATCAATAATATATAAACAAAACATTAGAAAAGTAAGATCATCTAGGTCAACTCACAGTATGCTCCAGATTAGCATTATTTTTCATGATCTAGAAATGTCTAAATGCGGATGTTTATCCTACACATGCAAATTATGCAATACACATGATGCACACATATTAATAATTGCACAATTATATGTATTCTTTTGTGCACAAATGTGTATATGGAATGTGTACTATGCATGTTCAATGACAATCTCGAGTATTTTTTTCCATTATTCTCAACATAAAATCAATGCAATATCAGAACTCACTTAAGTATCATTTGTACATAGGGTTTACAGTTCAAATAAACACTTTAAACCTAATTTCATAACCTAATGCATCATTACAAATTTTTCCAAAACTTGACTTTTAAGTCTACCGTTCTTGATCATTTAGACAATGCAAATGAAGTAATTTGGCAATACTTTCTTCTAGAAAATTATGCTCCTGTCTCTTAAATTTCTTATGACACCAATATCATTCAATTAGGTTCAGTAATCTAAAAGTTATACCCTAAACAATTTCGGACTATTCTTATACTGGAACAATGCCCTGTGCTCAACTTCCATCCAAAAATTGAAATTCTTAGAGATTGAATTAAAATTTGATTCTTCAGAAAATTTATAGCCCTATGTCTCTAGTTGACTTCAAATTAAAAATTATTTAATTTGGATAACTAAAAAAGAAGCTATGCCTAAAATACTGAAGCATAGTCAAGTTGTAAAAGAAAGTCAGCCGTGACGAACTTTTCCCGAAAGGAAATCCTGTAAGTTGGCCGTGAAAAATTTTTACAGAATCACAATCAGGACTCATCTTCCAATTTTCCAGATTCTAAATCTTACTTACTACATTCATTACCTTAATCTTGTCTATCATAAATTTCTCCTCATTTTCCCCATTATTCTAATTCCATTTGAACTCAATATCATCCATAAACAAATTGTAGTCCATGATTGATCGTGAACACTAGTAACAAAACAAACACACCTATACAAATTCATCATAAACTTACTATACATATTTAACTTCATTTTCACTTTTATTTTACTTCTAACTATCACCTTAATTCTCCCCATTTCAAAATATCACATTACTTATTCACATTTTTAACATGTTCCCATCCCCATTTTATGATCATTTAACCTCTAACTATACTAAAAAATCATTCATCAAAGCCATGAAGACCAATAGGTTACTTACTTGATTTGCCCATAACTTCTTCAAGGATCTCCAAGAACCCTAGCTCCTTCAACATACTCAAAAATCAACTTTCAAGGTGAAATAGGTTAGGTTTTCATCAACAAAGTGAAGACAAGTAATTATTTGGAGTGGTTAGGTGAAGGGTGTTAGCAAAGTTCAACGTTGATGGTTGGGTTGGGAGAATATCGTGAGTGAGAAGAAAAGAAGAAGGAAAGGAAGAAGAAGACGGAGAAATGAAGCATATGTCGTGAATGGGTAAGTAAAAGACCATGGAATGGTCTTTAATTGGGTAAAAGAATAGTAAGTGATGAGAGTAGTGACACTTGTCACTTTCCTATGGTCCCACTTTTGGTCTTTTAATTTACTGGTTTATTTGTCTCCAATTTTCAACCCTAATTTTCCATGACATAAGTCATTAAATCTTAATGTCACTCATAAAAATTTCCATTGCCATTTGACTCTTATTTCTACTACTATTCATCAATTGTTCTACTACTTGACATTTTTCCTAGTCCAAAAATTACCCAAAATTTTCAAAAATTTTCCTAAAATTTACCAAAAATTCTAATTCACTACTTATACACTCCAACTTAATTTTTAACACATATAAACGACAATTCTCAATAAAAATCACATTTATAAACAATTATACCTAGAATATGTCAATGAATGCATGTACAATTATTTTAATGTGCAAAAAATTCAATATTTACATATGTGTATGCTAACATTATACATAAGCATAAAATGCATTTTCTTCTAATCTCTCATTGCTATTTTCTCAATTACCAAAATCTAGGGCTCTAACCCTTAGTATGAGAATGGGATGTTATAGACTCGTCGTGTTTACGGTAAACTTTGGTTTCTGTCGTGTTTATGGAACTCTCAAGCCTATTGTGTGCATTCTATTCTTTAATTGTGTCTATGATGTATAATATGTGTTTGATTGATATAAATTCTCATGTTATGCCTTAGGTGATGATTGTGGGTTATTTGAGCTTTATATGATAAATTGTTGTTGTTTCGGATTGTTATTGATGTGTTGTGTAGCTCATTGCGTGATGGCTATAAACATGTTAGCCACTGAGCCGTGTTAGCTCACCCCATTCTCCCTCCTCAGGTGCAAATTCAAGTTGA
>JANZLD010000006.1:38970041-39011878 GCA_026413575.1 Erythroxylum carthagenense | reverse complement strand
GTTCCTCACTGAGTTCGCAAACTCACCCAAAATTGCAAATTATTTTTCAGGACCGAGAGAGTAGACTCATAGCTCCAAAGGGACTTTTCCTACCGTGTAGATCGTGTTGGCAAGAGAAGTCATGGCTCACAGGTTGGTCAACTGGCATTTTTGAGGAATGGCCTAGTTAGGCTTTTTGTAGTCGATTTCTTTTGGAGTAATGTACAAATAGTAAAAAACTGACAGTTATGTAAATTGCTACTTTTGATGAATTGAAATGAGGACACATTTTGGTTTCAAAAATTAGTGATTTTCAATATTGATGCTTTATGAATTGATGCCATGTGAGGAACAGTAGTGATTGTTCATAGTTCACCTTTATCATAGGATATGTATCGGAATGACCTACGGGCGTCCCGGTGTATACCATATGGTAAGGGGGTGCTACATTATAATTGGGAATTTGTTATTGCAATAGAGTGATTGATGAAGTGATGTGTATACCTAGACTATGAAAAATGTTAAATGGCAAGACAAATTCATACATGAGAATTTAGGTTGATTAGGCCTACGAAATGGTGACACGTGACATTAGTAATAGAGTGACAAATGGCTTGAATAAATGAGTGACAAATGGCTTGAATAAATGTGTGATAAATGGCTTAGGAAATTATGAGACAAATGGCCTAGAGATTGAGTGACAATTGGACTAGTTTGTGACTCCCTAATACCCCTGGGAGGATGCTTGGGCGCCATGTAGACAACAAAACATATATACAAAACCGAGACAAATCCAAACGAGACGGAACATTTCATACATGCATTTCAGAATCTCAAAGCAACCATACAGTACATAAAATATCATTCATAGTATGCCTATCATATTACATACCATAAATTCAAAGACCAACATGTATTAAGGTTATTAGAAACCTTCAAACAAATTGAAATGTCATACACATCAAATACAAGCCTAAAACAAACTTAAAATACATTTTTCTCAAAACAGGACTCAGACTCCATTGATTATTGTGGTTGACTTGTCCTAGTCTTTATAATCTTCGCTCTGAACCTACACAGGGTAAATCCACCGTGCTAAGCATATAGCTTAGTGAGTAATAGCTAATCTATACATAAAGTGACAACTCATCATACGGAATCATATAATAGCATAAGCATGCATTAAAAGATTTCCTAACATAAAATTAGACATAATGCATTTCAGAACAGATTTTTATACTTATCAGAACTGAATATCACAAGAGAGAATAAACCCTTCAAAATCATAATACAGTTTTTGTTTATGTTAGAATCAAACATATATCATATTACAAAATCAGAGGACTACAAATCCATTTACAGAGGTGGGTAATAGGACTTATACAGGAGAGACCGAAGTCTCAACACTAAAGTGTCCAGGAGAGACAGAAGTCTTGACACCGAAGTGTCACAAGAGTAGCTGCAGACCCTTCTAGGCATGCCTATTTACCCACAACTAGGACTCAATAGTTTTAAAACAAAACAAAGTCATTTCAGACATTTCATGCAAAGCAAGTAGTCAATCATATTCATATGCAAGTAGCACTTCTATCACATTCTTCAATCAATACCTTAGACCTTCATGTCCAAAATTAGAACACATTCATCAATATCAAATTCAATTCAGTAATAAAAAAACAAAAAAAAGGTGAGACCATCTTAGGTTACTCACTATCGCTCCCATTTGCTTATTGCCTTGAAGTCCCGGCAATATCTAGAAGTGGTCGCTCTATGCGTTCCTCTATAACATTTAACACATATACAAATCACTATTATGCATGATTCAAAATTCATTTAGGTATACTGAATATGTATAATGCATGTTCATGATAAATTCTTGGGTATATTTTCTTACTAAACTAATGTAAACACCAATTGTACTTCAAAAGTTCCAAAATTCATACATTCAATTACTATTCCAGCTTTTGCTGGAAGCATCTCATTCGGGTAAAGTTTGAACAATCCAAAAGATCAAGATAATGATTTATTTCTGTAACACTCTCTTCTAGACAATTGTTCCTTAGTGTCTTAAGTCTCTATTGATACCAAGATCATTCAATTTGGTTTATTATTCCATGATTTATGTTCAAAATATCACAGACTATGTACATTTAAAATTTTGGCTAATACAGATCGTGCCTCCAAGTTGTACACCTTATAACTCTCAATTCCAATATCGAAAAATTAGAAACTTTATACAAATTTAAAGCTAAGATAATAAGCTACAACTTTGGTGAAGACACTTTAGTATAATTCAGCCTACATTAATAACTTATATTCAATAACCATAGGACATTATTTTTGTCCCTTGTAGTGCTATAGCCTAAGATAAGACTCAATTCCATGCCACTTTTGAAAGTCTTAGAGACATAATAAAAATTCAAATTCTTCAAGAACGTTTTATAACTATGTCTCAGTTTTAATATGAATTAAGAATCAACTCATTTGGAAATACAAAGATAAAAATATATGCAAAATACCGAAGCATGTTCAACAAAAACAATAACCTTTTAATAGCCTCTAGGCTTTCATCCGAAACTCACTTCCATTTTTACACCAATTTCATTTCAATTTTTTCTAGATCACTTTAGCACAAACACATCACCATTCTATATTCATTCAAAACCTTTTTTTCATAAAATCATCAAACTCTAATCACTTTTCTTAAACCTCTTCATCTTCATAAAATCAATCATAAACCTATCAATTTTTCATAATTTTATCTTAAGTAGATTTCGGGTTAGATTTGTATGACCATTTTGACCTACACAATGAGGTATTTAGGCAATGTCTTCTACTAAACAAATGTTCCACAATGTCTTAAGTGTTCAATGACACCAATTTCATGCATTTTGGTTCGGTATCATTCAAGTTATAATAAAAAATCTGCAGACTATTTTCATACCTTGACAAAACACCAATTTCAACTTCAAGCCAAATTTCCAGAATTTTAAGGGCATATTTTGAATTCCATTATTTCATGAAAAATGTATTTCTATGTCTCTAGTTTACTATAAATCAAACTCCATCCAATTTGGATATTCACAGATCAAGTTATGCCCTAAATACAGATGTATGATCAGTAAAATACTGCATATATCATATTCCAATGACTATAATCCTTCATCTTGTTAATCAATCACCATATTTGCTTCTTCTTTCACCACCCACACATGCATCAACACCATTTACATATGTAGTACTCCCCAAGCATCAAAATATACACCATTCATGCATGCATTCAATTACAAACATTAAAACCTCCACAGAAATAGTTTACACTATCATAAAACTTAAAGCATTGCTTACTTGGTTTATACTTCAGAAAAATTCCAGAAATGGGGAGAGGAAACAAGAAGGAAGATGGTGAAGATGGGTTCAGTGAAACCAAAGGGAAAGAGCTGCAGAAACATATTTTATTTTTTTAATGCCTAGGTGTTTCATTAGTGCTTTAACACATGTCTCTATTGCATGTCTTCCACTTGTCCACTAGGTAAGCTACCATTTGTCTCATAGCTAGAATTCCATTTGTCACTCCATAATTTGTCCATTTTTCAATTAATTTCTAATACAATTGTCACTCTTCTATTTGTCTCTTATTTTTCCTAGTCCAAAAATACCCAAAATTTTCATAAATTTCCTAAAATTCACCAAAAATTTTGAAATAATACTAAGAGTTTCCAAATAAATTTTTAACACAAATAATCCACAATTCTCATTTTAATTGCAATTAGAAACCAATTATACCCAAAAAATGTCATGAATGCATGTACAATTATTTGTATAAGTCAAAATTCATATGCACATATCAGCGAGTACTTAATTATGCAAAGCATATGATGTACTGGAAAGTCCTAAAGTTTCTAACCCCTAATATGGGGTGTTACATAGTTATTGAGTGACAAGTTGTGGTTTAGGAAGAGGACACATAACCTATCTCTTTACTTGAAAAATGTCTTGCCAAGTGACCCAATCCTTGCCACATATATACAACAACGACACACACACACATGAACGACCATCTTTTCTTTTGTTCTTGCTACATGTTATCTCCTCCTCCTTCTCTTATTATCGGCACCCATACAAAACCCTTACAACCTTGAATTTTGATAAAATTTTGCAGCCTTCATATTATGATTAAAAACCCTTTTTATTTCCATCTTCTTCTTGGTGTATGCTTCAATGCTTGGAAGGCTTGGTTAGCTTGTTAATTGAGGCGACTTTGAGCTAAAGAAGTAAGTAATTGATTTCTCTATTGAGACATATGTGAGCATAACATTTATGATGACTGATTGGGGATGAATTAGGTTGGACTGTATATATAATTGATGATTAAGTGTGCTGGAAATTTGATGAATGAATTATTTTTGTTTTTGATACTTGGAATAGGTTATAAGTTGTTTTAAGGATGAATTAGATTGAGAATTGAAGTATATTGAAGGTGAATTTATGCTGAAAAAAGGTGCTAGTGTAGTATTCTTGAAATGGGGAAAGAGTTAGGATTTCATGTATGATAAGGAATGAAAGTTTATGCTTAGTTTTAATGCATAAAAGATAAATTGTTTATGAGTTACCAATTAAATGATTTTGAATTGGAACTAGAGATCAATTGATGAGGAATTGAAGTATTTTTAAGGTATAATTGAGGTATAATTGATGGACTGTCATGAAGGTGTTGAAATTTGGAAGAAAAGTTGAAGGAAATGGATGGTGAACTTTTTGTTCACCCATCCCACGATTGTGGAAGTTGCGTGAGCTCCTTCCCACAATCATGGGCAATGTAATGAAGTGAGAAAACTTTCTGCTTTGTCTTTTCACGATCGTGGAAAGGTAACCCATTATCATGGGAAATGCTCTTAAATAGAAAAAATTTTGTTTTGTGTGATTGTTAAACCAACTAAAGATAAGTTACTTTACCTTAGCGTATTTGGATTTGATTAAGGCTTGAAATAAACCTAGATTATTGTTGGATTAATTGGTTAAGGATTTGATAAGTTTATGTTGTTAATTAAGGTTATAACTTAAATAATGGATATCTAAATCTAAAATTTGTGAGTTGTTAAAGGAATGAAGGTGTTCTTATAAACGCAAATGTGATCTAAAGGATTTGAGAAATGTGAATTAGGTATGAATGAATGAGAATTGAGAAATTGAGAGAATATAAAATGCTAAAAAAATATTGGTGAATGAAAGATTGATGAATCTAGAGTAATCAAGTTTACTTAAGGCATAAATCTAATTGCCAATAAGTTATGTACAAGATATGATGTATAATGATCAAGATTTGTAAATAAGGATACATACCTGGAAAAGTCAATTGACCATGCATTAAACATGATATATGTAAACATGTGTATGATTGAATGGTCATATGATTGATCAATTTAGTAATACGTGAATTATGTGTGTATTGCATGACAATAGAAGCACAAATTGGCCAACTGTGTCCAGACATTGCTTGATCATCAAGGTATTAGCTATTCTAGAGCATACTGTGAGTCAACTTAGATGTGTACATAAACTCAATTATATGTGTGTTTCTGTTTGAATTATATGTGTAGTGAGTTAACTTAGATGTTTCTCACTATGTTTAAATTGCTTTGATTAACTTTCAAATATTGAATTGTTATTAACATGATGGTGATATTAATAATTCCGAACATTGATGGTCTGAAGAGTTCGATATTCTGGATTGTATTAGAAGTGTTTCTTAATTTTATGTGAAAACGAAAAAAATGTGTACTCAACTAAATGTTGAATGTGAGACTCAGATATGATGAATATGATAATGGTTGTGCACATTGACTGAAAGTTATTAATAGCATAATATGTGATTTGATGCTTTTTATTACATTATTATGCACGATAAGATAAAGGAGTTGTGGCTGAAGTGACCTAAGTGAGAGCATAAAGCTCATAAATGTGCACAAAGAGCTTTAGGCTCAGTTATTAATGAGCCTGATATCCACAATGGGTACGAGACAATATATGAAATGAGCCTAGTATCTACACCAGATACGGGACAGTAAATAGGTGCTCGGTCATAACAAAGTAAAAATGAAAGTGGAATCACATATACATTTCACATTTATAAATTGACATGTATCATATGAATGATTAAGATTAATGATTTGATTATTTTGAAATGATGATGTGAAGTGTTGGTATTCATGTTGAACTTATTGAAATGTGATGACTCTACAAAATTGGGATAATGTGAGATACTGATCGAATTGTGTTATATACTTGTGATGTTTATGTTCTGTTTTAAGTGAGCACATCGATAATAATTTACTCATTGAGTTCTCAAAACTCATCAAAAGTGCAACATTAATTTTTAAGTACTAAGGCGACATAACTGGAAGGCAATCTAGTAGCGGTGTAGTATTGTCAATTTTGGAAACAAGAATGGCTCAAAGGTCTGGTCAGCTAATATTGAAGAGTCTAGTTAGAATATTTTGATCCATCATTCCATTTCATGTTTTATATAATGTATAGAGTTGTGAGCTCTCCCATGTTATATATTGTATATATACGTGAATCATGAGTGTAATAACCTAATGAATGTTTTTGTTTGTGAATGAAATGGGAAGAATCGATCTTTGAAACATTTTTGTTATGTATGATGCCTTAACTGTGATAATGTGGTTGCTCTAACATGTCATTCTCATAAGGTATATTCTTGAATATATTACGGATATTCAGGTATATGCTTTATAGTAGCGGTGTGTTACATCTCCTTACAGGAGGGAACTCTATGGTATTATATAGGTTTAGGTGGGGTTATAATGGATAGGTTTTAAAGTTTATTGTTGTCTCTCTCTTAGGTTTATCTTGATTTATTATGGGTAAGCTTAGTTTTTATATATCTAGAAGGTTTTTGTGGTGGACGTTGGAAGCTAGATGTTGGCTATCGGGAAGTGGGGAACAAAGATTTCAATTAGTGGTTGTCAGGGTGGGGAGGAAGACTCTCATTTATAGGTTATTTGAGATGTAATGGATGTAGATCAAGAAGAATTTAAAATGGAAACTTTGCATTTGTATTGTTGTTGAAGGATTGTTTTCTTACAACATAACAGAAATGCTACTGGTGTATAGCAGAATTACAACAGAGCAACACAAGGACAATAAACGAAAATGACGAGCTAGTTTTCCAGAAACAGAAAGAACTTCACAGAGAGAGAGAGAGAAACTAGAATCATTCCTTCCATGCCTTCTCTTTCTCCTAACCGAACTTTAATACTACTTACTAGCCAATCATAACCACTCAGCCTAGTGTTAGTTCTTTTGGGTCTATAGCTGGTTCTCTTTTCCTAATGCAGCGGATCAGTAGCCACACGTCCCTCTCCAATTTTTTGCAATATCTGTCGCATTTACCCTTGTTCTAATTGAGTTGCTTACAATTCCTCCCCCATTAAGAACAACCTTGTCCTCAAGGTTGAATTCAGGGTAAGCCTTGAAAGGGGTCATGCCAAGAATAGTAGGATAGGCGGTAAGATACCAATATGTGGCCCAAGGTAAGAGTTTAACCCATTCCGTAGGAGTTTCATAAGTAAAGCAACGTAAATACATTTCAAGGCAGATGTGCAAGGCGTCAGACTACCCATCAGACTGTGGATGGTGTGTAGTATACATGTTAAGAGAGGTGCCACTCAATCGAAAGAGATGTTGCCAAAACTGACTGGTGAAGACTGTGTCTCTGTTAGAAACAACAGGCGTAGGGAAACCATGCAATGTCACCACCGTTGTTATGAAGGTCTCTGCCACACCCTTGGTTGAATAATCGGCCTTCAAGGAAGAAAAATGAGCATACGTAGAGAAATTGGCAAGTACCACAAGTAGGAATGTGTAACCACCTGAGGAAGGAAGGCCTGTGAGAAAATCCATTACTAAATCCTCCCAAATCTGAGTTGGAAACCAAGTCATAAAGAAGGAACGGGATAGAGAATCAGCAGCGATGTTGTCTGTCCCAGGCCTGTATTCAATAGAGAAGTCATAACCTAATAGCTTATGTAACCATGTCTGCTGGGCAGGAGTTTGAATAGCCTGATTGGGTAAACACTGTAAATGAGTATTGTGAATTCTTCATAAATGAGTGAAGTGTGCAGGCCTAGGCAGTGTGGAGTGCTCACCGTGTAAGGTGATAAATTGGTTGTTCAAATAGAACTTTAGGGTCAAGTTGCTGTAATAAAAAATGTGGGGCCCCACAGTAGCCAACCATGCAGCTCCTAGAACCAAATTGGCCCCAGTAACAGGCAACAAATACACAAGTAATTTGAAGGAGTGTCCCTGAATCTTGACCTCCAAGTCTTTCACAAATCCTTCAGACACTAGGGAGTGACCATTGCCAACCAAAACTTGGAAGTTGGAAATCGGTTCAACAGGTAATTTTAAACAATGTGCTAACTGAGGTTGTAAGAAATTATCTGAACTGCCACTATCGATTAAAATTTGAACCTGCATGCCATTGATAAAGCCATGGAATTTCATGGTGCCCAGCCCAAGGGATCCTGTGAGAGCATTATAAGACAAATGGTGATCCAATGAATCTGGAGGATCAGCCTGCTCACGACGATCAGGAGGGTCCGGTGGTAAGTCACTGGAGTGATCGTCATCTAGATGCAAAAGAAGGTACTGTTTATTTGGGCATTTATGGTTTGGTGTGAACTTTTCATTACAAGTATAGCACAACCCTTTCTCCCGTCGGAGCTGCATCTCTGCTGGAGTCATTTTTTTAACATTGGGAAGTTTGAAGGTATTGGTAGGGAGAGACGAACTGGGTGAGGGAAGAAGTGGGGGTAGAGGGGTTGATTTGATGGATTGGCTAATAGGTAGGTTGTTTGGAGTGGGTTGTGTTTTAGGCCAAGGAGTGGAAATAGAAGAGCGTGGTGTAACAACATACTTCTCTTTATATAGCGTGGCTAGGGACACAGATCGAATTAAGGTGGTTGGGGCTTGAGCTATGACGTCACGACGGATATCAGATTGAAGACCTCCAATAAAGCAATCCAACATGGCTTCGGGAGTAATTCCTTGAACCCTGTTAGCAAGATCTGTGAAATGCACATAATAATCATGTACAGTAGTGGTCTGTGTCAGTTTAAACAATTGTGCTCTGGGACATTCATAGGGAGAAGGTCCAAATTCAAGTTCAAGAGCTCGTGTAAAAGCAACCCATGAATGGAAGGAATTGGTGCGAGTTAACATTTGATACTAAGGAACAACCTCTTTGTCTAGATGAATGGCAGCAATAGTTAAACGATGTTCATCTGGTGTATTGTAATAGCTAAAGAATTGTTCAGCTTTAAAGATCCATTGAAGAACATCCGATCCATCAAACCGAGGAAAATCTAGCTTAACATTCCGTACCTGAAAAGGTTGATAAGTGGAGGTACTAGCAGGGTGCGACGGTGAACCAGAAGGTTGCTTGAGTAACCCAACAAGGGTTGTTTCCATCGTTTCGAATCGAATAGCATATTCTTTATCGCGTTTTTCCATAGTGTCCACCAACCGTTTGATATCGGTGGAGAGTTCCTTAAGGCGAGTATTTTCCGCCATAATCAATGAAAGCACCAATGTAATGGATGTAGATCAAGAAGAATTTAAAATGGAAACTCTGCGTTTGTATTGTTGTTGAAGGATTGTTTTCTTACAACATAACAGAAATGCTACTGGTGTATAGCAGAATTACAACAGAGCAACACAAGGACAATAAACGAAAATGACGAGCTAGTTTTCCAGAAACAGAAAGAACTTCACAGAGAGAGAGAGAGAAACTAGAATCATTCCTTCCATGCCTTCTCTTTCCCCTAACCGAACTTTAATACTACTTGCTAGCCAATCATAACCACTCAGCCTAGTGTTAGTTCTTTTGGGTCTATAGCTGGTTCTCTTTTCCTGATGCAGCGGATCAGTAGCCACGCGTCCATCTCCAATTTTTGCAATATCTGTCGCATTTACCCTTGTTCTAACTGAGTTGCTTACATAAGACAATACAAATTTTTTTATTTCTTATTTATTTATGAACTAATTAGGATATAGATTTAGGTGGGATAACTCCTAGGACGTAATATATTGAATTGATATTTTTTGAAAATTAAAATTTAATATTATATTACCTTAGCGAAAGTTACTACATATCTTTTTATATAGAAAAACCTTCTATCTATAACTTACAGTCTATTTAAACTATGACACCGCGTAACTAACTAGAGTCTACAAAAGAAAGCATTATAGTGGCCAAATCCTTCTCACCTTATGGCCAACCAACACGTTTTTGTTATTGGCAGTAAAGGCCGCTCAGACCCAATTCGCAATATTCTCTGCCAATTGCGGACTACTCGTTTCCATGCCCTTACAAATTCTTCAATTGCGTTCCCTCCGTATTGAATAAATCACAATATGAAAAGCAATCTTGATTATGATGCCATTGCGTTGACCAAGTTTTGCACAATTTATGATTAAATTCAACATGTCCATCCATTCAAATGTAGTTGCAATATTACCATAATTCTGCTCCAGATGCCTTTACTGTAGTGACATTCAAAAAAGAGATGGTTTTAGCTCTTATTCATTTACTTTCAAAGTACATAAAGGGGGTTAAAACCTCCAAGCTAGTGACCTTTTGTGTGAAGTTGATTCTTTGTCACCAACCATGTGAATATCGTAGCTTTTATAACATCTGCCCAGGTTACTCTTTCCACTGCTGTAATTAGTAACCTATGACAAGAAACATTATTGAATACTCCACTGGGATGGGGCTTCCTGACTAATCGATCCTTCCTCAAATGTGCATCAATGTTTGGTAAGTATGTTGCCAGTTGAGTAAAGTCTCGAAATGTTCCATCCCATTCACCATTTTGAAGAAGCATCAATACCCTAGCATCATTTGAAATGCAGAGTCTAAGTAGAGATAGCTTAGGTCGTTGACTAAGAGGGCTAAAATTGGTCTAATGATCATGCCAAACTATATCATCCTTGCCATCCCACACCTGATATTTGATATATGGAAATACCAAGTCTCGCAAGTGATTGAAGATCCATGAAAAATCCCTGGACTGTTGGAGATGCCAGAAAATTCGATTATGAAGATCATAGGCATTTATCCATTTTATCCATAAGGCTACTTCATCAATAAAGAGGCGCCATATCCTTTTGAAAAGTAAGACGTTCGGTATTTGAATGATAGGAATAATCTTAAATCCCCTAGTTCTCGTGGCAGCATTAGATCACACCATTTCACCTTTGTTTGCTTTCCATTCTTAGTGTTGCCAAACCATAAAAATGCTTTTAGGATATGCTCCATCTCCTTTATGACCCTATTTGGAAGAACTAAATGTGCCAACCAATGAAGATGCATATTATTCAGAATTGATCATATGAGAGTTAATCTTCTTGCTATTGATAAAAATTTATGATGCCATGCATTAACTCTTCCTTTGAATTTCTTAATCAAGGGAATGAAGGCAGAATACTTAGGTCTACTAGACTTTATTGGGACGCCCAGATAGGTGAAAGGGATAGAGTGCAATGCAAATCCTACTAGTCGATTAAGTTGTGCAGGTTCCCTGATGTCTGAAGACACATATAGTCCACTTTTCTGTGCATTTATTTCCAAACTAGACCACTTTAAAAAATTCTACATTATGTTCATCAACATCTGAATGGAACGCAGGTCAGCCTTACATAGAAGAAGTATCATGGTGAAACCGAAACATACCATTACACTCCACCAACTTTGTTATGAGAAGAGACAAACCTTACATAACTAAAGAAAATAGGTAAGGGATAGTGGATCCTCTTACCATATCCCTCTAGTATTGTGAAACGGAGATATAGGAACCCCATTCAATAATGTACTAAGGGACATTGATTGAATACATTGGAGAATCCAGTTTCGGAATTGAATCAGCAATCTGATTGCTTCCAGAAAATCTTACAACCAGGACCAACTGACAATATCATAGGCTTTATATAAATCAATCTTTAGCATACAACTGTTAATAGGTTTACCAGTTTGATACTTGCTCAATAGCTCTTGTAAAATCAGAATGTTGCCCCCTATGTTACGCTTAGGCAAGAAAGCTCCTAAAGCCATGCTGATTATCATTGTCAAGATGACTTTCAGTCTTGATGCAAGCAGATTCGCGATTGTCTTATAGACTGCAGTACAACAAGATATAGGACAGAAATCAACAATAAGGGAAGGATTTCTCTTCTTAGGGATGAGGCAAATGTAAGTATGATTAACTTCCTTTAGCATCTGACCCGAAGAGAAAAATTCTAAGACTGTATTCGTGAAGAGAGAACTAGTTATCTCCCAAGTTTTTTTTAAAAACCCAACAATAAAACCATCCTCACTAGGTGATTTCAAAGCATGGAGACTGAATGGCATATCCTTGACATCTTGTGATGTGAAGGTATCTTGTTGTTCTTGAGTGAGAGTAGCTATCAACACATCTTTCACATTATAACCCCTCGGTTGATCTCCTTGACTGCTCATGAGTTGTTGGAAATACTTCCGAATATAGTTGGTCATCTCTTAATGATTTGAGAAAACATTCCCACTATTGTCTGTCAAATCAAAAATCATATTGATATTGTGTCGAGCTAACAAGGATGCATGAAAAAAATTGAGTTATAGTCTCGATTTAATGAATTATTTAATTCTCTTAAGATTTATCCATATTCTTATAATTGATAGAACTAAAGGAAAGAAAGCTAAAGGTTTAATTATTTAATTCATACATTAGGATTGAGAGATGATATGTACGATTATATTATAACAAAGGTAGTAAGGGATAGGTGAGTCACTTGAGAGAGGACTCGTAATCTTTCCAAGTTAGCGTAAAACCTATCACAAGAATTTGTAAATCAAATTAATGCATTTTTCGGTTGTCTTGGCTAAAAAGAGATTTCAAATGATTTGATCTAAGAATAGATTGTGTTACTCGAAAGAAAGTACAACTTATAAATTAGGAATTATTATTGGTCTAATAAACTAAAGTTGTTCATAAAATCCTGATAAAGTTAAAGCATAATGAGGTCCTATAAGATGTCTCACCTAAATTTAGATTATTTATAGATTGCTTTCTTCATGATTATTGCTCTATTTTTTGTATTCTGAATTGTCTATTTGTTTCCTTTCATCCAATTGTAACTATCAGTCTAGATAATTAAGTTTATGAATAGTTAGTAATTAGCAACAAGAACTTGTGGGAGCAACCTGTACTCGCTGGGTTTAGATATAACAACACTATGTGCTTGCATTATAAGACACTTATCACTCTTACAAATTGAGTTGAGGTTCTAAACTGCAATAAGGGTGTGATCTAAAAACAATAGGATGTTAAAAGATGTCTTGCTTTTAGGGAAACTTGTGAGCCATTATGCATTAACCAAGGCTCTATCAAGTTTTTCCCTTAAAAAACTAGCTCCCATTTTTCTTGTTATTATAGGTATAGAAGTATCACTATATTTAAACCAAAAACTAGAAGGATTTCTTATACAATTATAGAATTCATCATAATAATTCTTAAAGAAAAAATTTCCTTCCATTTTAGAAGGAAGAACTATGTTAACTAAGTCACCAAGAATGATCTAGGGCAGTGGAATAGATTTCCTTTATCTTATACAGAAAAAAAAGGGTTCTCTGAAACAAAGATTGAAAGTATAAATAAAAGTGACTTAGAGAACATTATTCCCCTTTACAATACTTATTGATGATTGGAGAAAATAAGTCAGTTCTTCCTCAAGAAATTCAAGTTTTTACATTATCTTCTTTACATTTTGTTTCTAGGAGGCTGATAAGAATTGGTTTGACATCTAGAAAGTTAGTGAATTCATATGATGTTTGTATGTATATCGATTCATGTACCCTATAGATTATCCAAATAAGTGCACCTATCATTCTATAGTGTAGGACTTTGAGAACCGAGTGTTGATCCTATAGAGACTATGATTACAAGTAGTAGCTCTTTTTATTATCTAACAAAAAATTGAATTGATATTGATTAATCAAATTTAAAATCAAAGAAAATAAACTAGAAACATGACAACATAAAAAAATAAATTGGAATGGAAAAAGTGTGAAGAATCAACCAATACAACAACATTATCTGGAATTTGAATCCTCCGTAAGACTTCTTATGCAACCATGATTTCACTAATCAATTTAATCTGAAGTCCATTAGACCATGGATACTTAATTATGTTAATATCTTTCTCATGACTATTGACACCTAATCTTAGGTTAATTAATTGAAATCTCTTTCTAATTAAAAACCGTAGAATCACATTAATTGATTTATGAATTTCACTATTAGATTTAATCCTAATTTGAAAGATTTGTGCCGACCAATTTGTAGGTTTTCAATAACTATGCAGAGGATTTCTTAGTCTCGTTTGCATAAAATCACATTTGAATTAACATACTAGTAACTAAGGATGACATGATCCCTAAATTCTCTAAAAAAATTCACTCTAGGTTACTGAAAATTCACTCCAAAGGGATTTCTTTAGTTTTTTCCTCATGCTTTTTGCCACTCTAAGGTTTCCAATTATATTTCCTTGAGCCTCTCGTTCTTTATGCCACTCAATTTTGTCTTTTTAAATTTGAAATTTGAATTTTGGGAGATACATGGGTATCAACATAGGTATGTTGATGGTTGTGTTCCTTAAATAAATATTTGATACTTTTTGAAACCAATATGTGCACATACATAGGCATGTATTATCAAAATTGCCTTCTCACAACTCAACATGGGCATGTTACTAGCCAATATGGGCATGTTCCACAAAAATCACGCAACACGCCTCCAAACTCTCCAACAAAGCTATGTACACTGTCATCCACTCCATAAATCAATCACAACTCTAAATTGCATGTTACCAGCCAATATGGGCATGTTCTACAAAAATCATTCAACACGCCTCCAAACTCTCCAACATGGCCATGTACACTATCGTCCACTCCATAAATCAGCTCCAAATCACTCGATAATACTTCAAATTCATTCTTTTTTGGCTCCAAATGAGTGAATTAGACCTAGAAACAAAATATAAACAAATTAAGTACCAAATTCAATAAAATACTTAAATAAATAAGCAAAATGCACTAAATATGAGACTAAAAATATGAATAAATCATCACTTATCATAAGTAATCATGCAAAAACTTGCTTTTTATTAGTCTGTTAAGCCTTTTAACATTTTATGAGAATATTGACATCAAAAAGGGGTGGATGTAGAGCTAGTACCATTATGTCTCCTATTTAAATTTCTCCTGGTAGCAAGTGTGAAGTAATTACATGTTATGTAAGTTTCTTAATGCTGCTTGTCTTGTTAATCCGTTAGGGGACTAACAAGATGATTAATTTGCTCCAAAGAAGCTATTAAGAGCAACTTGTTTTGAGAGTAGGATATAGAGATTAAGTTGTTTTCTCATTATTATCTGAATTGGGGATATCTTTAGTAAGTCTTGTTTTATATTAACTATAACACATATTCTTGCACAACTCAATTTTTTCATTTCCATAGTAGCTTCATCCGTGTATGTAGGCTTTCCAACATAACTTGCCAAGTGATTCAGCCCCTTAGTAGTCCAATGTTCCAATGTCTTGTTATGAATGTTACTTTGAAGGGAATTTGTTTCTATTTGAGATTTTGAAGCTAAAAGCCTTACTTCCATTTTTACAGAAATAATGACTTATTGTTGAAATGCCAAAGACCTACTTCTAAAATTCTTTGAATGCTTGCTTTTGATTCCTAAAGAGAAAGATGTTATCCCCATTTACTAGGACTTTCTTTAAGTTAAGTTTCTTCTAGTGATGGTGAGCCTATGAGTTCATCACATGAAATTTTGGACTCTTGTCTAAAAAAGACCCACTAATTTCTTTTCCTATTTAGAGGCACCATCTTTCAAAACTTTGATTGGAGGAGCCACTACTGCTTCCATTTAAAATCTTAGGAGGATATAAATAGAGTTTAACAAAAGGAGAAGAATCTCCTAAAACCTGACGCTAAGAAAGTTTAGTTGTTAAAGGGCTAGAGGAAGCAATAATGATAGGTCCAACAAGCAAGGTAGAGGGTGATGGTGTTGTTTTGATAGAAATAAATTTTTTTTGGCTAATTAGTTGAGATGGGTGACCAAGGATTAGAGGAGGAAAGGCTTCAAAAGCCAATGGCACAGGGTTTATCAAATTGCTTAAATATGTAAAAAAGTAATAGGTTAATAAAAACTATTTTAAAAATGTTTTAGAAGAGGAAATAGAAAAGAGTGAGAAAGGTAAAGGGAGGACAAGAACTAAGAATTAGAACTAGAGAAGCTCAAGCAAGGATCAAAGAAATAGGAGAGAAAAAGAAACAATAAGAAAAAAGGTCCTAACAAGATAAGGACACTAAAGTAGGAAGAAAGGGGATGACATTATAAACCAAAGTAGAAGGTAAGACAAGAGTTGTAAGAAAAGAGAGGAGACATTAAAACAATATAGAGAAGGAGGCAACTCAAAAAGGTGATGGGGAGGAAGGCTAAGCTTAGGATTGGAGAAGAACCAGAACATGCAAGTCAAACTTTAGAGAGATGCTCTCTTAATTAGTGCGACTAAGCTTAAGATCAAAGAAAAGCAAGAACAAGCGCTCAAAACTTTAGAGAGACGCCCTCTTAATAATTGTAAAATAAATGCAAAATGATAAATTCAAAAGCTTGTTCTTAACTAAAAGTGAAACTGTCTTTCTCTTTCCAACCCAGAATGTTATGTGTTGCTACTCATTTAACATATATCTTGTATATGTAAGGCCTAAACGAAAGGTATTATAAATGACTTTCGTGTTTCTTAGAAATAGTAACGAATTCGTTAAATGAATTTCTTATGTTTCCACAAAGTGTTATATTGTTTTTAATAAATATAGTAATTATAATTAATTTTTACTAGTCTTATGTTAATATTATGTTCTTCATATATTTAGGTAAGGAATATTTAGTTGACTCAAGCTATATTAATATACTTGGATTTTTTTTACCATATCAAGTCGAAAAATAACATTTGTGATATTATTTAAAAAAAAGAGTAAGCTCTTATGGTCTATATGCATTGTTTAATTACCTACATTTTTCATTGAGAAATATTTTAGAAAGATATTTTAGCATTTTAAAAGAAACATTTTGGATACTTTCAAACGTACTTAAATATAATATGAAGAAGCAAAAGTACATTAGTATTACTTATTGTGTGATACATAATTTTATTATAATGCATGGACAAAAAAATGAAATATTTGATAATTTTTTTAAAAAATGAAGAGTAAATTATGAAAGTGTAAATAGAGATTCAAATTATTAGGTGGAGTACATAACTTGGAATATGTCTCAAAAGTGGGATGGAATTTTTGGATAAATTTTTAATGATTATATTAAGAGAGGGGTTGGTTTACATAGAGCAATAGTAATAAAAATGAGAATAGATATAATCATTATACTTATGATACTTAGTTACAACTAATGAATGATTACCGTTATCATTAATAGTAGTTGATTTATTAAAAATCTTGACAAATAAAAATTTGTTAAAATTTTGTTTTACATCAAATTTTAATATATTATAATTAATTATATTTAATTTCAATATATTCTAATTAAGGATATTTAAATAATTATATTGTTTTGCTAGAAAGGAAAAAATAAAAATTTGTTAAATTTTATATCAAAATTTTAATATATTCTAATTAATTATATTTAATTTTTAATATATTCTAATTAATTCTATTTTTTTGCTAAAAAAGAAAAAATTTTGTTAAACTTTTGGTCTACATCAAATTTTAATGTATTTTAATTAATTATATTTAATTTTAATATATTCTAATTAATTATATTTTTTGCCAAAAAAATTTCTAAATTTTTATATCAAAATTTAATATATTGTAATTAATTAATTATATTTAATTTAATATATTCTAATTAATTATATGATTTTACTAAAAACAAAAAAAAACATACATAAGCCATGACAACTTGTCACGATCTATGTCACGCTTGTGACTAAGGATGGCAGTAGGTTCTCAACCTGATTAATATCTATACCACCCGATCTCAAAAAATAGACATGGAGGTTAAAAAAATAGATTTTAAATAGATGCTAAAAATTGGATGTGGATATAAATTTAGATAAGGGTCTGGTGATAACTCGAACTGATGGATACTCATACCCTACCCGTTTTTATTAACTCTGTTTTATGTTTTTTTTTGAATATTTATGGTTAAATATAATTCAAATATATTATTTTCTGAGAAGAAACAGTTTTAAAATCGTTAATTTGCTCCTCAATCCTCACCTTTTTAATCATATTTTATTTTCTTATAGGATGATAATAATGCAGATGATATGGAGATGGAGTTTTGAATATTGTGGAGTTTATACAAAAATAATTCAAAGCTTTGGATATTTCTGTCTTTGTTCCAATTCTTGATTGTGAAAAATATATGTTGTCTTTGTATTAGATAATATAATTTTTATTATTCCAATTTTATGGTTTTTTCTAAGACATATAAATCAAAATTTTGACTTATTATTATTAAAGTAATTTTGATTTGGAGAGTTTCAAAAAATCTACTCTTTATATTTTCTATTTAAAAGTTATATTTTTATATGCTATACAACCTGATAGATATCTAAAAACCCGAATAATCTGATGGATTTGAAAATGGGCAGTAAATCATAAAAACTGACGAATTCTAAACAGATAATAGATTTAGTCATAAAAAATATATATAAAAACGGGTAAAGTAATACCCGAACTGAACCCTACCTATTGTCATTCCTATCTGTGACATTTCTCTTACGGGTGTGATCTGTTACGCCCGTAACACTTACACTTTTCTTAAGAACGACTTTCATTTCTGTCATATTTAGAAGTATAAGAGAATCCCTAAAATTTAGATATCAAAATGCTGTTCATACAATGATAATATATAAACCAATTGATGTTTTTTATTCCCAAACCTATTGATGTCTTCCAAATTTATGAACCAAGCACTTCCTAAAAGTTCCTAATAATTGTCAATTATAAGTGATGCTATTATTATATTTTAAATTATTTTTGCACTTTGAATATCTTTAAGTATTTATTTAAAATGAACTAATATAATTTGTATTTTTAGTGGACTCTTACTATATAAAATTGATGTATAAATTTCTTTTAATTATGTTATATATTCATATCTTTTTATTTTAGTAATTAAAAAATTTATTATTTTAAAAAAAATTAATATTGTGTAATAAGAATAAACCAAAAAAATATTATTATAAAATTAAACATATAAACCAAAAAAATATTACTATAAAATTAAACATATTTTTATTTCCAAATTTTTGTTTTATTACAACTCCCAACCAAAGACATTGTTACTTTTGGTGTTCTCATTCCAAAGTCCAACTTTCCTTTCGCAGTACTACCAGGCCCATAACCTAAACCCTACCGCTGTTTTCAAGCTCCCCTCCTCATTTCTTCCCTTAAACCTCAACACCAACGGTTGATGTAAAACGAGAAGAAGCTAATGGACATGGACGGAGACTTAGAGGAGAGGAGGATTCAAGCTCGATTCGTTACCAAATTAAAGCCTCCCTTCAAGCTCCCAACTACTTCTATTGCTATTCCTGCTAATCTCACTCGCCTTGGCCTCTCCACCATTGTCAATTCCCTCCTACAAGCCGGTGATTTTAATCTTCCGCTATGTAATTTTAGCTTTTTCTCACCTATGGTTTTCATCTCTTTTGGGTTTTTGAGAGCAGGCAATCCTGAATGGCAAGCTGAGCCGTTTGATTTTCTTATTGATGGGGAACTTGTTCGTTTGTCTCTTGACCAGTTCCTTCTTGCCAAGGGCATCTCTGCGGTAAAACAAAATGTTTAAGCGTTTTCTTTTGGGTTGCACGATCATAATTGAGTGAGAAAAAATAATTGCTGTAGAGTTAGATGCATTCTATCTTCTTTTGTTGTTATGGCTCACGTGAATATTGTGACTTATTGCAGGAGAAGACAATTGAAATTGAATACATCAAGGCTGTGGCGCCTCGGAAAGAGGAGGAACCTTCTTTACATGATGATTGGGTTAGTGCTGTGGATGGTTCTTGTCCTCGGTAAGCACTGTCTTTGTTACTTACTCATAGTTTATTTATTCACAATGCCTTTTCCTATATCTTACGTCTACCATGTCTTTTCATTGATTGAAATTGACCAGAGGAAAGGACATTTTTTGTTGATTCCAGTGTTTGATTTTATTGGATATGTGATCAAGTAATTTCAAATTTCGTTTCCTTCTAAGTAATTTAATTTTTAAACTTTGCATTTCACTTTAGCATTTAATGCTTCTATGATTTCCGTAAGCATGATATCAATTATAAAAATAGGATGGTGAAGGAATGTGATAGAGTACAGGTGTGGAAAATATGTATTCTAATATTGATTCTTTAGAAAGAATACAATTGAAAAACTGGTTTTCGAGGTCCAGTACCTCCAACCTCAGGCTCGTACATAATGTCACTTCACGATACTCTCTCTTTCTTCCTATGTTGTTATTTATACTGAGATTCTGTAGCTACTAACAGATTCGGTTAGTTGACAACCTGATGATTGGTTGTCAGCAATACTAACTAACTGAATATAGAAAATTAATAGCCAAGACTACCCATTTGCTCTTTTACTCCCCTGCCTTCTTTTTATTTCTTCTAACATAGAATTGAGTTACCTTTGGTCTATCAGAATGCTGCTTACTTTTGATTTGAATTCTCTGCATAAAGAATAGTGCTTCTTATATTTCTCATATGACTGTTCCTTTATCTCATAGAATTAGGGATCATTAATCCACGTACTTTTGTGGAGGTGGATTTTTGGTGAGAAGAAAAATGTGTTCCATCTTTTATCTGCTCTTTACTTTCGTCCATTTTCATTATGGTGAAAGTTATTCCCGGATTATTCAAAATCAGGCAGTGATTAAAGGAATTGCTTTTTGAAGGACTTAAATATGGTAATGTTATTAGAGACATAATGTACCATAACCATCGTCTTTATATCTGCATCATGATCTCATAATTTTAATGAAACTTGAATGCGCTGCAGAAACTACACTAATTTGTACTCTTTTGCAGGTTAATTTTGACGGGATGCTATGACAGTTTTGGCAGGTGAATATTCACTCAATTCCTTGTTGTCTCTTTTTGTGTTTATTGTTCTTATTCAAAGAACCCAACTTTTATTTATTCTTGTAACCATTAGGGTATGGAGAGCAGCTGGATTGTGCACCCATATGCTTGAGGGACACAGTGATGCCATTACTTCTGTTAGTGTAATCAACCCAACAGGTACAAACAATAAACGTTAGTTTTTTTTAGCACTTATGATGGTAGCCACATTGTGTGGAGTTAATTAAAGAAGCTGCAAGGTACTGTGACCGGATGTTGCAATGACGTATGTAAGAAGACAAGAGAAAGAAGATGTAGGGAATCTGTAATACATTATGCACTTTGGTTTTAGTACATTAAAGTAACAAAATGATCATTTCCACAAATTTTGATTCTTTTCGTAATGTGTGTGTGTGTGTGTGTGCCCTAATTAGGAGAACTCTGTTTCTATTATTCTTTCTTTTGGTTGCCAATAGGTTGATATAATGTATAAAAGACGAAAAGAAAAACATTTTCTTTTAGCTCAATTACAAAATTTATAATGGACTTTAAACAGCTTGAGTCACTTCCATAATCAGTTGTTTCTTTATGATGTATTTTAACTGCTAATTCTGCTATGTGTTCTGCTCTGATATGTAGGTATGGATAGTGTTACCTTGGCTACTGCATCAAAAGATCAAACCCTTAGGCTTTGGAAGGTAATAGGAAGTCTTCAGTTATTCACTAAAACTTTTTAGTTTTCACATGAAAAAATACTTAACAAATACATAAAGGTTGATCCTGAGGAGCCTGCAAAGCATCCTGCAAAGATTAGGGCCTTCAAAGTTTTGCGTGGTCATAATGCATCTGTTCAAACTGTTGCAGCAGAAACTTCTGGAAGCATGGTTTTTCTCTCTGCAACTTTTTTCATCATGTCTTTTCTTTGGGAAGTAATGGGTACACATTAGATTTAGAAGAGCTCTCCTTGTTCATTATTATAAACTAGATTTGTTCGGGTTCTTGGGATTGCACTGTCAATTTGTGGCGGGTAGATTGCTCTGATGATGAAGGCGATTCAGTTTCTACTAAGAGGAGAAAAATGAAGAATGAAGCTGAGTCTCAGTTGGAGGTGTTGCACATTTTCTCTCTTCTGGTGCAATTTTGTTTCAGTAAATTGTGTTCTGCCGCCTTTTATAAAATAGTTCACAACTTTTTTTTTTGGGTTAAAACCTGTTAAAAAATATCATCTTGGGCTGTGTGCCCTGATTATTGCTATGACTCTGGCACTCCTGAAGTATGTAAGGGCTGTAATGGACTAGTTTCATATTGTATCTGAAAGGATTTTGTTTGTCTTTAATTAGAAATTCCAATTGTGTATGCTTGTTCCAGTTTTCTTTTTGGCTTTTGAAATGTGTTAACTGCATTCAGGGAGAGGCTTTGTCTACACTTGTTGGACATACGCAGTGTGTATCATCAGTTCTTTGGCCACAATATGACACCATTTATTCTGCTTCATGGGATCATTCTATTAGAAGATGGGATGTTGAGACGGGGAAAGATTTGCTGAGCATAGTGAGGATAATCTGTCTTCCATCTCTCTCGCTTTCTCGCTTGTTTGCAGGAGTGTTTGTGGTGCTTCTATCTAAATTCTTTCTTTATTGTCTTCCCCTCAATACAGTTTTGTGGGAAAGCCCTCAACTGTCTTCACATAGGAGGCGAAGGTTCTGCTCTCATTGCTGGTGGTGGTTCTGATCCCATCCTTAGGGTATGGGATCCACGAAAACCAGGTTTGTCAGATGAAATGAATTCTCTCTCTAGTCCTCTCCCAATACCTCTCGATTACTTATGCATCTTGTTGTCCAAGCAGGAACTTCTGCTCCTATTTATCAGTTCTCATCTCACAATTCTTGGATTTCGGCTTGCAAGTGGCACAACAAATCCTGGTTTCATTTACTCTCTGCATCCTATGATGGAAAAGTTAATTTGTGGGATCTGAGGACAGCGGTATCATGCCTTCTTCTCTTCAATGATTCAAGTAGAATCCATTTTAGGAATCAACAATAACCAGCATTGATTTATATAATGTTCTTCAAACACTTAAACAGGACCTCCTATATAGAAAATGCAATTAAACAAGCTGAGAAGGGAAGGGGGATGGGGTGAAGAGAGGAAATTAGGTCTTATTCTGATTGTTTTTATTTTATGTTGCAGTGGCCTGTATCTGTTATTGAGTCACATGAAAACAAGGTATATATCATCCTTGGCATCTCTTTATGTTCTTTGAAACTGTGTATTGAGTTAGTGAATAGTTGGTTTATACTGGCGAATATGCGTCTATTTTAGGTACTATGTGCTGACTGGTGGAAAGGTGACTGTGTGATCAGTGGTGGCGTAGACACCAAGCTTTATGTATCTTCTCAAATCTCTGTTCAGTGAGGTAAATCTTTAAGGTTGAATTGACCCCTATATTATCATGTTAGGAAACAAAGACAAAATTTATACCCCCCCATTATTGTTTTTCATATTCTTCACTTTTTGCATTGTGTGCTCGTACCTCTACTTCTCTTTTCTTTTCCTGCTCCTTCCAAATAAAGTTAGTTTCTTACGCCTTCTCTGTTTTTTTTTTGGTTACATATATACATTGACAAATTTTCACTTTCTCTAATCCTTTTGAACCAATGAGTTATTGATTATTGTCTGTTTTTGGAAAGTATCCAAACATTATGAATTTTGAATGCTTGAATGACGCAAGAACATTTTGATTGACTGTTGGCATAGATATTTATATTGAGAGTTGGGATTCCATCTTCAGATGAGAAGTGATAACCCCATTAATTTGTGTCTTAAGACTCGTGGGGATGACTCAGTCAATGAGATGGAGGCGTACTGATACTGCAATTCAAGGAAGGTGATCCAAAGGATTTAAGTCCGAATAAACTCTTGAACACATTAACATGTGGAAACCATAGCAGCTAACTATTCTTGTTTTCTAGAATTGTTCTTTAGAGTGCTGTTGTACTTCGTTTTACCTAATAGATGCAAATTTTGACAGCGAGTTGAATGGAACTGTGTTTGGATTTTCAAGGAAAATTAAATTCAACAGTGGAGTTTTATTACCTAAACAAACAAAATAAATTGTTGAGAGATGCTCTTACTCTCTCTAGCTGTCTTTTCTCTTCTTTTTTTCTTAATCTAGCAACAAACCTTTTCTTTTCGAACTTTACTCTCTCTGCTTCTTCCTTCCGTTTTTAGTATTTTGTAGTTCGTCCATGGAAACTCGCAACAAGTCTGTACCTTCACCTTATTATCTCCGTCTCCCTGCTTTGATGTGGTAGCTACAACGTTTCGTGATTATATTATTTGTACCATCATTTTCATCCCACCCTCCCACCTAACCATGTTCCGATTGTAAAACCCACATGACAAGGTCTGGAAACCCTTTTGGAAACTCCTGACACCATACCAACAACACTCAGCCCCAAATCTTTATCCTAAGCCTGCTAAACTTGCATCCAAACCAACCTGCACTGGTTTTAAAACTTGCAAGAGATGATTCAAATCAAATCTCCTCTGAAGATACTTCAATTCCTGAAAAAAATTGGAAGAGATAAATAACCATTACTTGGATGAAAATTGCAATTCTTCTGTTAATGACTTACTTGAAGCCACTGATGAATTCACTGAAGTTGCAAGTATTGAAAGCAAGATGAAAAGGGGTAGGAAAAGGATCAGTTTCCAGGGGATCCATTCCAACCCTGTTGTTATTAGATGACACTATTTAAGTTGGAACGTTAAGGGGTCAATGATTCCTCTATACAACACAGTGACAATTTTCTAGATACCACAATCCAAATCTTATTGCTCTTCTTGGACCAAATTGAAAGCTGAAAAATAACAAGGATCAAATCAAGGTTCGTCCTATCTAAACATGAAACAGGGGATGTCTACATTGACTGCTATTAAATGGATTTGTAAAGACTACACTAGAGCACGATTGAGAAGCAGGGCGATAAGACTGGTGTTTTGTTGCACCATCTACACTTTGTGGAAGAAAAGAAACGTAGTTATTTTAGACTCTACTTCTTTTATGTGCTTTGATGTAGTATTTAGGATAAAGACTATGATTTGTAAGATTTTGTATAGAATGTATCCTAAAACTTTGATCACTAATTGATTTTATTGTTGTCGTTGGACTATTTTGATGTTTTGATTTACTTCTTTTGGTTAGGGTATGCCCTAATGACCTTGTATATAATTTTTTTTGGTTTAATACTACTTTACCACTCATCCAAAAAAAATGAAAATAATTAATAACCATCATCATTAAAACAAGAAACGAACCTTCTTCTCCTTCCTATAGTTTGTTTCACATTTTTTATTATCTTTGAATAGAAGACATTGTGACTTCATGTTAAGAGTAATTACATCTTGAATCATCTTTACCTTCTATGTAGTCCTTCATTTAACCTTTTGAGTTAGGAAGTGATAAAGGTGAAGCCTTCATCATCATTTCCATTGTAGATGTCTCTTCTTGACAGCACATGTCGAGTGTACTGCAAAATTTACCTGACTCTGTGATTAGGTGTTTGGTTATGTGTAAGTTTTAATTATTTACCTCCGATAATCTGCAAGTACACGGTTTGTTAGCATAGTACAAAAAGTGTTGATCCCACAAAGAGGGAGTTACTCTAATCCTAAAATCCAAGGCCATAAACAATAACAAAAATTCAAATTGCATGAAACTGATACGAGAAGTTAATTTAGTCAACCAAATTAAGAATCAAACACAAATATACAAATTATTAAGCAATTAAAACACACCCAAGAATAAACCGAAAGAAATTACCAATTGAGAGAAAAGGAATTTTACCCATCCTTAATACTAACCTAACTGATTATGAATTATCGGATTATTAGTTCTAGACTATCCTAGGGTTGATTACTCTCTCTCGAGTTATAACCTATAACCCTAAATCATAAACCCTAATAAGATTATGGAAGTTGCAATTTCTCAATTCAAAACCTATCCAAAACCTTAATTAGCTCTGAAGTTCTCTAATAAACTATCAGATACCTATGCAGATCTCTCTTTACACAATTTCACGATCTGATTAAATTCTTGTTCTATTTATCACCTAACTCTCATTCGTCTAATTTAATCATTTTTCATTCGATCACCTCTCAGTTTATTACCAAATTATGCAAGAATAAAATCAAACCATAACAAATCCAATAAACACATAACCAATTAGATTTTCATTAATTTCAAGAATAAAATTTTGAAGGTGAGTTTGGAACATCTTCAAATTTTTAGATCGTATCATCAACTATTCAATCCAATTCTATACAATAATAAAACTGAAATTAAATAGGAAACACAATCTAAATGGTTGATGGGAGGCAGTGACGTCGAGAAACTCCTGATCCAGGAAGTATTTAGATTTAGTTTCTTCTCCTCTTGTCTCTTCCTTCTTCTCTTTCTCTATCACTCGATGATTTCTCTCTAGGGCTTCTCAAGGTGGGTAATACAAAAGCTCCTCTCTGCCTCTTTTCTTATTCTTTAAATACCCTCTTGTGTTCTGAGCAGCTTTAGGGTTTTTCCAAAGTCCGAAAGGTCCAAAAAATCTCTCAAAACTTGACGTTCTTAAGTGTCTGCGTGTCTGCCCGATACAGGCCATGATTAGGGACCACATCCAAGCCTTTCGTCACGATAGTAGCATGCAGACCATGATTATGGGCCGTTCCTTATGCTTTTGTCACGTTTGTGGCTGATCGTGAGCCAACTTTGATGCTTTTGTCACTATCGTGGCCTAACATGCCACATCGTAGGTCGTGGTTTTGACCCGCATGTCTCCAAAACTCTCCTGTTCTTTGATATTAACCCTGAAACATTAGCAAGCACATCAAGGTACCTTAAAAATATAATAATTAAGCTCAAAGACGTGTACTAACCTATAAAACATTTAAACCATAAATAATTAACAAACTAATACAATTATAACTAAATGATTGAATTAACAACTAAATACATATCAAACTATGCCCTCAAACACGATGAAATTTACACTTATCAACATCCTCACACTTAAAATGTTTGCTTGTCCTCAAGCAAACAAAAAAAAAAACAAACACACAAAATCACAAAGCACACATTGCAATAATGAGATAATGGCTTCAATTTCATAAAATAAATTTAACTTTAAACACAATCATTTAAGTTATTCCAAATCATTAACATGCAAAATTCACATCTAGGAGCTCTGGACTAAATATACATATTAATCAAGACCTAAATGTCAAGTTATTCACCCTTTTCAATTGTAAAAACAGATTAATAATTATTTGGTCATTCAAACTCTATAATTACTCCTAAGTACGTTTTCATAAAAAGTTAAGCTATTTACAAGTTTGGTAGTTTTTTATTAGAAAAATACATTGTTTACTTACTTTTCCTTTTTTTATGGACTTGGACCTAGTCTTTTACACGGAGGCAAACATTGGTAATGAATGTCCATCTGGTTTCTCGACTAAGTCATTTTTTTATTAAGATGCTTGGTTGGAACGTCATTATAGCCTTTTGACGTGAAGGCACACATTTGTAATGTGTCTTGATTTGATTACTCAGCTATATCACGTTCTCAACTGGCTTCTAGTTCTTTTCATAACCTGAAGACCAGCAGAATAGTTATTTATCTAAAAATTAGCAAACAATTTTTTTAATGCCTACCTTATTGTTTTAGTTACTCATTTTTATAAAAAAAAATATTAGCAAAGCTACTTTAGTTAAAAGACCTAAAATTATGAATGAATATGACAACTTATAGGTATTAGAGTAGTGCCCTAAAGGCAATCACCTTTAGTGCATTTTGTACAAAGTTGTGTACAGACTTTATTTTCAATAATAAAGAAAGGCATATTTCATTAATTTGGTGTTCATTATTTATGAATTGATAATCATCTATAAGCAAAGTAATGAAGTGTACGATATATGACATAGCATGAAGGTAATCATGATATGATCATACTCCTGAGATTCTTATCATATGTAATTATGTCAATATCTAAATTATCCCTAGTCATAGGATTAATGAGACTGGATATCGTTAATCCAGCTTAAGGTATTCGAAGGTAATTGAGTAGTCAATAGAAGATTCACCACTTTTGTGATAATAGAAGATGATACCTACGGCCTCTTTTCAGGGTCATTACTTGGAAATCTCTGGCCAGAGTATATGTGTCATGAAGAATGTCTTCATTGACATATAGAGTAATGAGTTGTTGGATTGAAAAATTAAGAATACAAGATTTGGCTAAAACGGTAGATTTCAAAACTTTTTTTAGAAATCAAATTTCAGTCAAAGCAATATAACCAAATCAACATACCAAGCTATACATGATACGGTATAAGGAAAATAATTTACATAAGAACAAGGTGGTAGAAATATATCGACTCCTTTGCTACAGCTTTAATTCCTCGCTGAGCTATCCTATCCTTGGCAATGTATACTCTCCTAGGTAATGTGTCCTCTTCCCTTTGTTATATCCTCGACCAATCTAATCTACCACTTGTTCTCCTTGGACAACTTGGTTAAAAGATCCTTTGGTGGGAAAGGAGAAGAAAACTTTAAGAGATTTTGCCTTAGAAGAAAGAAGCCAAAAATGGCACGCCTCTCATGAAATTTTTAGCTATACCATGCAAGATAGGAGAGAGAGAGACAAAATTGCAACAACCCTTCTTACTCTCCCCGTCAATTTCAGTTATCATCAAAGAAAGAAGTGATTTGCATGCAATGCATCAGTTCATTCTTTAATCAATCATAAAGAAGCCAATATATGAGACTCTTCTCATTTGTTTTAAGATGGCTATATGAAAAGACCAATAACCTAAATGAAACATATCATTTTCGGTTTTTTGATGAAAGAAGGAATATGGTCCATCAAATGCCTTTCTTCTTTAATCCAATGAATGGTTACATGCCATCATTAAAAGACAACCATTAAACCATTTAATGATAAGGTTGTTACTCCATTTAATGATGATAAGGCATGTTAAAAACCATCTTAAATATAGCAAATCAATGCTAAATGTGCAACTATTTAGCCCATTAAAATTGAAAATCCACCTCCTTTTATCTTTAATAAATTTGATTTAATTTAATTAATCAAATTAAACGAAAGTCTAGCCCTTTTTTAAATGTTCATATGGGCTTCTAAATAACAATTAATTAAAGTAAGCCCAACATTCAATCATAGGCTTTAAAACCTCTATTTGTATTTCTTACTTTGCTTAATAACCTTCCTAGAAGTCAAATGGAGAATCTAATTGGACTTATATAATTCAAGCTCCAATAAGCCTGAAATTAATTTAATCTCATTAGAATTAGTTCCAGCTTATTAACTAAATGTCATTCCACTAAAGACAATTAGTTGAAATTTTGAATTACTAAATATTATGAGAATACAAATTTCAAATAAGATGTCCAATTGCAAACTTTAATATGAATCATATTATAGCCATCCGCACAATAAAGGGTAAAATTACCTTTGTCCTTATATTGGTTTTTCCTTCTAGATCTCCCGTTTTACTCTATATGGTGATTAACACACAAGATCTCATCTTGGTGTTAAGACTTGATGGGTAGCTAGTCCATCAAACTACTGGTGCTAGTTTAATCACCAATCTCTTTAAAACATCTAGAAGTGATGATATCACTATAAACTCTTTATTTGAGTGAATGTTTGCTTATACATGTTTCAATTAATAATTCTAACATGTAGACACTAGATTGATACTCTGTAAAATTTCATTTCTATTATATCAAGAATTATAATAAAACACATATGAGTTCACCACTCATCAAGATTGTGGTTCATAATTAAAAAAATGCAAAGGTGAATGTTTTAAGATTAAAGTAACGACCCACTTTATTCTTTAAAAACATACTTGATTCCAGATTCATTTAATAGTTCCAATATCGATAGTCAACTACTATCATGATATGAAACTCATCATTCCCTTGAAGTAAATTCCTTTACTTGCACGGAGATAAATCGCAATACTACAGTCTAACCATAATCAAGCTACCAAACTGTGAATCAATTATTTTAGATTATAATAATATACATATTTTCATACATCTCTATGTATATGTATATTACTTACAAAAGCATCTCGATACCTTATGACTAGTTTTATTATGCTCATACATATAAAGCCAAACTTTTTTGTTTTATTAATAATAAATATTTTCATTACAAAAAGTAACTGGAAGAAAATTAAGTTATAAGTAAATACACTTGCTTTCCAAGGCACTATATGTACATAACTCTAACAATCTCCCATTTTTCCTAAAGCAAGTTTGACATATCCCTCATTCCCATCCTTGCTAGGTGACGCTTAGAACTCTTTTGAGACAGCATGTAGCGACCCGAACTTAGCGCACCGAGGCATCGTGCCCCGCGTACCCCTAGAGGCCCGCGACCGCTACTTGTGGAGCCCGGCCTCCACCGCCATCACTCCAGGTATTGTCCTCTTTGGTACTTGGGTGANNNNCTGCCCCACTATTATCACAATAAAGTGTAATGGCCTTTTCTGCCTCAGGAACCACCTCCAAATCATTTAGGAACTTGCGAAGCCAAACTGGTTCTTTTGCTGCTTCACAAGCAGTAATATACTCAGCCTCTATAGTCGAATCAGTAACATGAGATTGCTTGACACTCCTCTAGACTATGGATCCACGTCCTAAAACAAATATAGAACCAGAGGTTGATTTCCTTGAATCAACATTTGATTGTAAATCATAATATGTATATCCTCTCAAAATAAGGTTACTTCTAGAGTAAACATGCTTTAAGTTCTTTGTCCTACGAAGATATTTTAGTATGCACTTCACTGCAATCCAATGCTCTATTCTTAGATTGGACTGGAATCTACTTACTAGTCCTACTACTTAACAGATATCTGGTTTAGTACAAAGCATAGCATATATTAAACTTCCAACTGCCGAAGCATATGGAATGTTATGCATGCGTTCGACCTCCTCTTGGTCTTAGGTGCTTGCTCCTTTGAAAGTTTGATTCCATGCCTAGTATATGTGAAACCGCTCTTGGAATCTTGCATTGAAAACTTATTGAGCATGTTCTCAATATAGGTTAATTGAGGCAAAACTATCTAGTTCGTACGATCTCTTATAAGTTTGATCCCTAAACATAGTTAGCCTCTCCTATATCCTTCATTGAGAACTGTTTGTTCATCCATCCCTTAACTATAGATAACATTCCTACGTCATTCCCAATGAGCAGAATGTCATCGACATTCAGGATTAATAAAATAACCTTGCCTTCTTATATCCTTTTATAGATTCAAGGCTCATCTAGGTTTTGTATGAACCATAGGTTTTGTATGACTTATCAAACCTAATGTTCCAAAACCTAGATGCTTGCTTAAGTCCATAAATGGATATCTTCAATTTACATACCTTATGCTCATTACTTGGCTCAATGAATCCTTCTGGTTGGGCCATATAAATGGTCTCCTCAAGATCTCCATTAAGAAATGCGGTCTTGACATCCATTTGTCATATTTCATAATCGAAATAGGCTACTATGGCCAAAAGAATTCTGATGGACTTAAGCATGGCAACCGGAGAAAATGTCACCTCATAGTTTATACCCTCCTTTTAAGTATAGCTTTTAGCTACCAATCTAGCTTAAAAAGTCTCTACTTTTCCATCAGATCCTTTTTTCCTTTTATGGATCCCTTTACACCCTAAGGCTTTCACATCTAGTGTTAGATCTACAAGGATCTAGACTTTATTGGCGTACATGGAATCTATTTCCGATTCCATCATCTTGACCCATTTTTTTGCATCAACATCATTAATAGGGCGTGTATAAGTAATGGGATCCATTTCTTCTTAGTCCCAGATGGCAATTATGCCTTCTCCTAGACCTAGATACTTGTTTGGTTGTCTTACAACCTTAGCACTACGTCTAAGCACTACTTGATGTTCAGGCTGCTCTTCCAATTCATCTCTTGAGTCTATTTTGACATCTTGTTCTTTTATAACCAAATCAACTCTTGGTTTGGATGACATAGCTAACTTGTTTAGTACTACTTCATTTGTTTCTTTGTGATTTCTCACAAGTTCTTCCTCTAAGAAGGTCGCATTTGTTGACATAAATACCTTCTTATCCTAAAGACTGAAAAAATAGTACCGTCATGTACCCGTAGGATATCCTACAAACAAACATACTTCTGATCTTGGTTCCATTTTTGTGGATTCAAGCCTTAGGACATGGGCTGGGTAGCCTTAAGTCTTTAAGTGCCATAATGAAGGCACTCGACCAGTCCACAGCTCCCTAAGTGTTTTAGACACCAATTGGATGGAGTAAAGTTAAGAAGATAAGTTGTTTGTATGGCATATCCCCAGAATGATTTTGGAAGGCTAGTGTAGGACATCATTGATCTTACCATTTCCAATAGTCCTATTTGTCCTAAAGACTGAAAAAATAGTATCGTTGTGTACCCGTAGGATATCCTACAAACAAGCATACTTCTGATCTTGGTTCCATTTCTGTGGATTCAAGCCTTAGGATATGGGCTGGGCAGCCCTAAGTCCTTAAGTGCCACAATGAAGGCACTCAGCCAATCCACAACTCCTTAAGTGTTTTAGGCACCGATTTGGATAGAGTAAAGTTCAGAAGATAAGTTGTTTGTATGGCATATTCCCATAATGTTTTTGGAAGGCTAGTGTAGGATATCATTGATCTTACCATTTCTAATAGAGTCCTATTTCTCCTCTCAGTTGCACCATTCTGTTGAGGTGTTTGAGGAGCTAACAAGTTGGAAACAATTCCATTTCCAATTAAATATTGTTGGAACTCTCCAGATAAGTACTCACCACCTTAATCCGATCGAAGTTGTTTTAATGGCTTGCCTAGCTGCTTCTCAGCTTCAACTTTGAATTCTTTAAACTTTTTAAAAGACTCACTCTTTTTATGCATCAAATACAAATAGCCATGTCTAGAGTAATCATCTGTAAAGGTTATGAAATATTCATAACCTCCTCTAGTTTGTATGTTCATGGGACAACACACATCAATATGTACCAGGTCTAACATGGATTCAGATCTGTTTCCTTTGGAAGGAAATGAGGCTTTGGTCATTTTCCTTCAATATAAGATTTACAAGTGATAAATGGATCATTATCCAAGCCCATAAGGATCCCATCCTTTACTAACCTATCAAGTCTTTTCTGATTGATATGACCCATTCTTAAGTGCCACAGATATTTTGAATTAATGCTAGAGACATTGGATTGTCTAGGTCTTATTAATTCTATGGTGTTTAGTGAGCTTGTAATAGGTTCTATAAAGAACAATCCCTATTTAATTATTGCACTACAAATAAAATCCTTATTCTCATATATTGAAACAACAATTTTAAAATATAAGGAATAACCAGATTTTATTAAACAAAAAATAGAAATCATGTTCCTTACAATCATTGGCATGTAATAAATAACCTCCAAATATAACCTACGACCACTAGGAAAGTCCAAGATAACTACTCCCAATGATTCTACTGAAATATAGGATCCATCTACTATCTTCACTTTAAAATGAACTTTATGTATTTTTTTTCCTTTGTTGAAACCCCTACAAAGAATTGCAAACATGGTTAGTGGCTCCTGAATCTAATATCCAAGAATCAAAATCTGCCACATTTCTAGTTCCTAACAAACTTAGGAAACCCATACCTTGTTTTCTTTTGAGGGACTCAAGGTAGACCGCACAGTTTCTTTTCCAGTGACCCTGCTTACCATATTAGAGACACTTTCCCATTGTGTCTACTTTGGCCTTCTTTTTCATGGGTTAGACCTTGACCCCTGTTTGGGCCTTCTTTTTGATTGGACCCTTCTTCTTTTGCTTGCCCTTACCCTTAAGCTTAGAAGAAGATGTTACATTAGCTTTTGGCCCATGAGCCTTGATATTTAATATCTCCTCCATATCTGGAGGGTATTCATTAACTCACTCAAGGTGTAATCCTTGTTGTTGAGCTCATAGTCCAACTTAAACTGCTAAAAATAAGAGTTTAAGCTATCGATGATTATAATCATCTGCGTGTTTGCATCCATATCCACCCTAAGCATCTCAACCTTAGTAACTGCAGAGATTACTTTAAGCATATAATCTCGCACCAATTCACCAGGTTTTTATCTGAGATTATGAAAAGTTAGGATAGCTTTCACTCTTTCAGACCTAGTCTTCATTCCAAACATCTCATGAAGGTGATGGACCATTACACTAGCAGTTTTCATATAAGCAATTTGCTTTTGCAACATGCCGCTGATAGAAGCTAGAATATATCACTTAGTAGTCTTATCAGCATTCTGCCTTCGCTCATGTTATTAGACTTGCTCAGGTGTTGAATCTCCACCTAGAAGTGTAGGCTCATTTTTAGTTAAAACCTATAAAATTCATTCATATTGAAGAACAATTTCAAGGTTATGTCTCCATTCATTAAAATTCTCTCCATTTTCCAATTTGTTATTTGTCAAGAGTAAAGTGAGTGGATTCATATTGTGGTTAGTTATGTCTGAAAATATAAATTATTAAAACATAAGCATAGTAGTCAACAATATTGGAACTTTGTATAAAATCGTAATGCATGTATGCATGATGATAGATTTAATAAAACTTAACAAATTTAAAAACTTATACGATGGTTATTTTTCTTATCTATAACAGACTAACAGACAGTGGACCATCTTATCCATTAAAAGAAAAACTGAGACCCTCCCACTCAAAAAACTACCAAGCATCTTCATGCCTAACTTTTTGAGAAGCATCATAATTTGGTCCATACATTTACTAATAGAGCTGGTGGGTAGGTTACTGATAAAATATGTTGAGTATGTAACTATTTGATTTATTCACAAAAGGTACTTACAAACCATGCTTCAGTGGGAGTTATCATTTGCTACCAATGAGTGGACTTTTCCTTAAGGAGACTCAAACCAAGCAAGATCTAGGATTCATGCCCTCTAGTGGGGAGCAACACTTCACCACATACAAATGGGGGCCATCACATGGAGATCGTGGACTCTCACATTAGTATCCTTTGCCACTCAATCTTCTTGGGCTTTAAGTTTTAATAAATATCATCTTATCTAGATGCAATTTGTTATCCATCCTATAATGTTTCATTATATATCTCATACATAATGAAAACATGGCAAATCCTAGGGTTGGCAATTGAATCTAGATAAGAATATTTGCATTCATTTATCCATTCATCACATGAACTAATAAGCCACTTTTGATTGTCCATCCTAGAAACATAAATAAAAATACAAGGCTTTTAGGCCCAACAATTTCTTCTTAGAATTAGATCTTCCACTTCGAACTCTTTGTTCACATGACCCGGCTGATTCAATAAAAAGTGTGTAATGGATTTTCTTTTCAAACAAAATTTTTATTTTCATAAAACTGAATTTTTTTCCAAAAGTAAACAAAAATCTGCGCTTGTTTTTCTTAAACACCGAAACTTAAGCATATGACATAAAAAAATTCCAGCACTTGTAAAAACCGAAACTTTGGTAAAAAATATCCATACAACCGAAAATTTGTTAAAAAAAATTCCAGTACTTAGGTTTTCACAAAACCGACAATTTGTTAAAACAAAAATCCAACCCTTTGGTTTTCACAAAAAATCAAAATTTGACCAAGACACCATAATCAAAACTGAAATTTTACCTCTTCCTTTCTTCAATCCATGGCTTCTTCATCTTCATTATTACATGATTTTGTACATTATATAATCAAAGAAAACATAAAAATGAAACCAAGGAAGAAATATAACGATGATAGTCCACCCTCCCTGTTATAAACCAAATAAAGAAAACTTACAAGGTAACTTTAGAATCTATAACAACCAAAAGAGCAAAACATACACTATATATATTTCTATCACATAAAAATATGCAACATAAAAAAATTGCCAACCTTTGCATCATATATAGGAACGAAAATCATGCACAAGAAAATTGGCTCTGATATCAATTGTTGGATCGAAAAATTAAGCATGCAAGATTTGGCTAAAATGGTAGATTTCAAAACTTTTTTTTAGAGAACAAATTTTAGCGGAAGAAATATAACCAAATTAACATGCCAAGCCATACATGATATGATATAAGGAAAACAATTTACATAAGAACAAGGTGGTAAAAATATACCGACTCCTTTGCTACATCATTAACTCTTCACTGTGCTATCCTATCCTCTACTAGGTAATGTATCCTCTTCTCTTTGTTGTATCCTCTACCAATCTAATCTACCACTTGTTCTCCTTGGATAACTTGGTTAACAAGATCCTTTGGTGAGAAAGGAGAAGAAAACTTAAAGAGATTTTTCCTTAGAAGAAAGAAGCCAAAGATGAGACACCTCTCATGCAATTTTCAACTATACCATGCAAGATAGTAGAGAGACAGAGTCAAAATTGCAAGAACCCTTCTTACTCTCCTTGTCAATTTCGGTTATCATCAAAGAAATTAGTTATTTGCATCTAATGCATCACTTCATTCTTTAATCAATCATAAAGAAGCCAATAAATGAGTCTCTTCTCATTTGTTTTAAGATGGCTATATGAAAAGACCAATAACCTAAATGATACATATCATTTTCAGTTTTTTGATGAAAGAAGGAAGATGGTCCATCAAATGCACTTGTTTCTTCTTTAATCCAATAAATGCTAAATGGTTACATGCTATCATTAAAAGACAACCATTAAAGTATTTGATGATAAGGTTATTATTTTATTTAATGATGATCAAGCATGTTAAAAACCATCTTAAATATAGCAAACCAATTTAGCCCATTAAAATTGAAAATTTACCGCCTTTTATCGTTAATAACTTTGATTTAATTTAATTAATATAATTAATCAAATTAAATCAAAGTGTAGCCCATTTCTAGATGTTCATATGTGCTTCTAATTAAAAATTAATTAAAGTAAGCTCAACATTCAATCATAGGCTTTAAAACCTCTATTTGTATTGCTTACTTTGCTTGATAACCTTCCTAGAAGCAAAATGGGGAATCTGATTGGACTTACATAATTCAAGCTTCAATAAGACCGGAATTAATTTAATCTTATTAGAATTAATTCCAGCTTATTAACTAAATGTCATTCCATAAAAGACAATTAGTTGAACTCTTAAATTACTAAATATTATGAGAACACATATTTCAAATAAGATGTCCAATTGTAAACTCTAATATAAACCATATTATAGCCATCCACACAATAAAGGGTAAAATTACCATTTGCCTTTATGTTGATTTTTCCTTCTAGATCTCCTGTTTTACTCTATATGGTGATTAACACACAAGATCTCATCTTGGTGCTAAGACTTGATGGGTAGCTAGTCCATCAAATTACTGGTGCGAGTTTAATCACCAATCTCCGTGAAACATCTAGAAGTGATGATATCATTATAATTTGAAACATGTGTTCTCATAATATTTAGTAATTCAAGAGTTTAGCTAATTGCCTACAGTGGAATGACATTTGGTTAATAAGCTGGAATTAATTATAATGAGATTAATTTAATTCTTGGTTTATTAGAGCTTGAATTATATAAGTCCAATTAGATTCCTCACTTGGCTTCCAGGAAAGGCTATCAAGCAAAGTAAGAAATATAAATAGAGGTTACCAGAAAGAAAATAAAAAAAGAAAGGACCAAATTAGATTTGTAATAATAATTCTGGAACAATTTAATTAAGGGTTAATTAAATTGTGTTTTAAGCCTATGATTAAATATTGGCCTTACACTAATTGATTGTTAATTAGAAGCCCAAAATGAACATTTAATATTTGGTTGGATTTTGGATTGATTTGACTAATTAAATTGAAACAATACTTGGAAAGACAAAAGGAGGGCAAAACTGAAATCTACAATGATGTAGATTTTGGTTTTACATAACATTGAATTGCTAAATATAAGGTCGGTTTTTATCATGCTTAATCATCATTAAATGGTTTAATGGTGTTCTCATTAAATGGTTTATTGGTTGTCGTTTAATGTTGGCATGTAGAAAAACATATGAACCTTTTAGCATTCATTTGATTAAAGAAGGAAGTAGTGCATTTGTTATTGTCTCTCCCTTCTTTCATCATATAACTGAAAATGAGAGTGTCTTGTTTTGGGTTTTTTGTCTTTTCATCTAGCCATATTAAAATAAATGAGAATGTCACATTTATGGCTCTCTCTCTTTCATTTTCAAAATTGATTTTGTTTGTTTAGACTTCTTCCTCCTTTTTTTTTCATGAGCTAGCTGAAATTAGGAATGAGTGTGTCTCATTTTGGTTCTTTCAACTAGTTGATCATAAAAATAAAATTCTCTATAATATTTCTTCTCCTTTCCTACCAAAGAATCTTGTTAACCAAGTTGTCCAAGGAGAACAAGTGGTAGATCGGATTAGTTGAGGATACAATAGCGAGGAGTCAAAGCTGTAGCAAAGGAGTCAGAAAAATTTTGATCATGTTCTTATGCTATTTATTTTTCTAATAGAGTATCATGTATACATTAAAACATGTTGAGTTGGTTATCATGCTTTTGTTGCATTTTGATTTTAGAATTTTTTATAAAAATCTGCCGTTTAGCCAAATCTAGTATGATATTGTTTTTCGATCCATCACATAAGTTAGAAATGATAGACTAAGCAAAATAGATGGAGAAGTGATGAAAAATATGTTGTTTCATAAAATATGAGGAAGATAATCTATCACGATCATGTAAAAACACGATTGTGATAAAGAGGAAACCCTAGAGGACTTGCACGATCGTGATAGAGAGGAAACCCCAAAGGACTTACACGATCATGTTGCACGATTGTGCTTAAAGGAGAAATCAAGTAGTGCACGATCGTGCTCAGGAAGCTTTAGGCAGTGCACATTCATGATAGAGAAGAATCAACAGGAAGTGCACGATCGTGACAGTGAAGGTGCTATGCTTTTTGACAGATTTCGACACCCTTTACTCTTTGATCATAACTTCTTCTTTGGATCTCCGATTGAATTGAAATTTGAACCACAAACTCCTCACACATTTTATTTCCTCTCCAAAAAATTTAATATCCATATGAATTCATTAGGAAAGGACTGATAATGATTGATTGATGAGTTTAGGATAGAAATGATGAAGTGAGCTAGAATTTCTTAAATAGAGTGTTTTCACTGAAAAGAAATCTATATTTTGGTCGGAACTTGATCTGTACATATCCAAATGGGATGATTTTAATTTTAGATTAAATTAGAGACACATGGATACAAGTTTCATGAAGGAATTGAATTTTAATTCTATCTCCAAGAGTTTAGAAATCTGGCTTGAAGTTGAGTACTTAATACTGTTGTAGTTTGAGTACAGTCTGAAGTATTTTATGTATAACTTGCAAAATACCGAACCAAATTATGAGAACTTCTGTCATTAGAAACTTAAGACATATTGTAAAATTTGTCTAGAAGAAGGTGATGCATAAATACTTCGTTTTCCTTGTCTTAATGACCATACAAAATTGACCCGAAAATTTGTTTTAAGAAAAAGCTGGAATGATCGATTGAGCAGTAAACTTAGAATACATTTTTTTATTAAGATATAAACCTAAGTTCAAATTAGACTTATATAAGTTTTGATATATGAATGATCATGTGATGAGAATAAAGGAAATATACCCAGGATTGTCATTGAGCATGTATTGTACATAATCCATATATATATATATGTGCATAAATGAGCACTTATATAATTGTGCAAAGTTGTGATACGTGTCAGTGTATGTTGAATGTTATAAAAGAGCATTCAGAATGTCAACATCCAAGCATTTCTGGGACTTCGAGGCAATAGCTATTTGGAGTAAACAGTGAGTAACCTAGATGGTCTCACGTAATAAATTTTTTGTTTTAAATGTTGTATTGAATTATTATGTGAATTTAATTGTATTGATTTCGGACAATGAATATCCAAGGTTTTTGATGCATGAAATACATATTGGAAGTGGTCATTGAATGTGAATTTGATGAAATAAATGATTCTCAATGTATATGTTGAATATCGGACCAAGGTCTGATGATAAATATGAATGAGAATACGAAAGTGAATATGACTGTGTAACATTGAGCACTTTTGAAATATATGTGATGCATTTCATTACATGAATGCATGAACAAATAATGGTAGTTATGGCCTGAGTAGCCACCGAAAAAGAGCTTAAAGCTCATATTGTGATTAAGAGCCAATGTATAATGAGCCCTATATCCCCAATGGATAAATGATAGTTATTAATGAGCCTGGTATCCACAATAAATACGGGATAGTTATAGGCACTCGATCACAACAATGTAATAATCAGAAATGAGTCTCTTATACATTCAATATTTTTGACTAATTAAAATGTATTATTGTATTGTGTTGAATAAGAAATGTGGAAATTGTGAATAAGAGCGCTTTGTGATGTTACACGATGATAAATGTAATGATGTGAAAAATTATGATTGTATATGTTGATGTGTTATATGATTTGAGTGAACTATCAAGGATGGTTAAATTACTGAGTTCGCAAAACTCACCAAAATTGCAACGTTGACATTTCAGGTTTGAGAGAGACGATATAGCTTTTAAGTCAAATAAAAAAAGAGCTAGCATTGATTTTGGATAGAAGACATGGTTCAAAGGTCAGTCAGGTGAGACTGAAGGACTTAGATAAAAGTTTTGTATGATTCCTCATGTATATAGTGTGTTAGGTATATAGAGATGTAAACTTTGATTTATTTTGATAATGTACACATATGGATGTTTTGTAAAGTTAAAATGTACATATTCGGTTTTATGAAATAAAATGAGAAATTTTGGTTTTTTAAATATTGTGACACTTACACTTTTATTGATGATGTCATGATTAAGTTAGAGACGTGACTGCTCTAGCATGCCATTTTTATAGTTTACATACTGGAATGTCCTCAGGATGTTCTAGTATATACTCTATCGTGATGGGATGCTGCATGTATCCTACCTGACCTATAAACTTCTTATATGTCAGAAGGTTGAATAATTGTTTCATCTTCATGAACAATAATCTCATATCCAGGCAATTGATCTGCGTCTATTGAGCATCTTGAACTTCCATAAGTTCAAATTTGCTCCCATTGTCTTCTCTTAGAAGAAACTCTTTCTCTAAAAAGACAACATGTTTTTAAACAAACATCTTTTATTTTGAAACATGGTAGAATTGATATCCTATAGTTTCCTTAGGATATCCTACAAACAAACACTTATCAGATTTAGCTTCAAGCTTATCTAACTGAATCTGTTTCACATAAGCAGGACAACCCCAAACTTTCAAATGAGAGAGATAGAGTTTATTGTTAGCCCATATCTTATATGGAGTAACATCAACTAACTTGGGTTTCATTCATGACGCAAACTTCGGTTTCGTCATTTTGTTCATGGAACCCTCGAGCCATTTGATGTGCATTGCATTTAGATGAACTAAGTTTGTGTTGAAATGAATTGCATCAAATATGTGATGATGAATTGAATTATGAAATGTCATTTGCTTTGTAATTGATGAATTATTATTGATGTATGTATGTTTATATTCATGCATGT
>JANZLD010000006.1:38935421-38954614 GCA_026413575.1 Erythroxylum carthagenense | reverse complement strand
CCTTGTCTTTTTCAAATCCGTCATGGATCCTAAAATATAGCAAATGAATATTTTACAATAAGCATATAACATACTCTTAATTGGTTAGATAAACAAAATTATGAAACTTATATGTTTCACCAATGTGATGTGAAAGATCATACCTGCAGTACTTAAAGAGGTAGCACTAATATGGGGAAGGGGACTTGTGTCCTTTACTGGTGGCTGATTATAAGAAGCTGGAGGCATCTCTTGAGAAGTTGATGGAGAACTAATATTGTGTCGCATATTCAAAAGTTGTAGATACTTATCTCTAGGATAAGTAATAGGTGCAGCTATGACATTTCTTGGTGTTGGAGTAGGCTCAGAAGGTTCAGGTGTGTGATCTTCTCCTGTGTAGGAGTAGATGGCTCATCAGCTACACTTCCAAGAAGCTGACGTTGCTGCGATTGCAGTTGCGTCAGTACTAAGCTGCTTGGTGCCTTATTCTTCTTTTTGGGTAGACTAGGTCCCATATGAATCACCAGCATTTAATTCGACATTAGATTTCAATGATACTATTAATTGAAAACCAGAAAGCACAAACTGAAAGTATATATTTGTCTCCACTAGCCTTATTATTCTTATGAATAGAAAACACAAATTGAAAGTATACATGTATGCCATTTAATTTTGACTGTGGATGAAAATGAAAAATCAAATATGCTTGCAAAAGCAATGTATAGTTTTTAAAACATCTTTTTCACTGTTCACATCATCATTGTAGGGCATAAATATTAACTCAATCATATATATCTATCAGTACGTAATAAGCAAGTTAAGTACGTAAAAACTAGTTATAGAAATTATTATGTTAAACTTTAAATGAAAAAGGAAAAATATACATCATTATGATATCTAGAATACAAACTAATTTTGCTACCATAATAAGTCTATATTATGGCACAAAAAATTGTGACATGTTAGTTTTAGTACATTGAAAAAAATAAATGACAATAAAGTTGTACAAGATCTTTCTAAATTATTAGAATCTGTTGAGGTTTTGATAAGTGCAAAATATTACATCTTTTATCTCCTAAATTTAGTCCATTTAATTATTTTGTTACACGCTTGGGCATAATTGTTCATATTTTATTAATTAAGACTCAAAATATTTATTCAGAATTTTATTGTAAAATTGAACTAAGTTCAGATTTTTCTTTTTAGGATAAATAGACTGATGTATAGCTAAAGAAGGCATGAATTGCACAATACAACAGACGAAGCTAAAATGCAACACTACATGGAGTAAAACGCAAAACATGAAAACACACAATAGATGGCAAAAAATGAAGCAAAATAGCAATAACTCCAGTAAAAGAGGAACAAAAATGCATCAATCCAAAGAAAATAGAAACGGAAGTGAAGCAGCAAGTCAAGCAGCTGGGATGAAATGAAGATAAGGAGGGCATTTAAACAGAAACACAGAAGATACGATTTGATATAGGATCATCACAAAGAAACTAGCATATGAACATACCTTGTTGTTGTCCTGCTTTCTTGCCTCTGATCAGGGCAACTTCTATTACCTTTCTCTGGTCTTCAAATAAGGGACAAATCTAGAATTAAGTAATGAAAATTTGATAATATAATACTTCCTGGGAATGTAGCACAAAACACATAGTTAGAGAAATATTACCAGAATAATATGAGGCTACATGTGCATGCAATTTAAGAATGCAAAACAATATGCATTTTACTATAACCTCTAGCACTAACTATAAGAACGAGCATAAAGTGGTGTTATTTTGAAACTACAATTTACTAATGCATCGAAAGATAAAGATCTATCCATGTGACGTGTGCATGAAAGTTATTACCTTAAGCAAAAAAAATTTCTTATTACAAATCACATGAATTACTTACATCAGCTTCAATTGCTATCTTTGGAACAGATTCCAAAAAAAGCTTGGCAAAACTACCAGTGTCAAAACGATTTGAAGAAAATAAAACCATCAACATGCAGTGACCAAAACACAAGAGAATTAACTTTAGAACCAAAGCAAAATAGCATTAAATCATAAATAATGCTTATATTCAAAAAAAATGAAACAAACAAAGTGAAAACTACAACTGTATTCATATTCAAATAAGAGAAAGCAAAAAAAAAAAATTGTCTGTCATGACTGAATTCTCCTAACAATGTTTCAAGCCAAGCAAGTTGAAGTAGTGCCACATCTTAAATGTTCAGCATATCTATAAAAACAAGATGAATTACAACTAATTATTGATTTGAGACTGCATGCTAATATGGCAACTTATAGAACTGATTATACAGAGTTCAATGATAATCAATAAGGCAACTAAGTGTTGAAATCTGAAACAAGTAACAAAACACATGTAAATGGCAGGAACATAACTGTCATTACTCATTTAAGAAAAACTGACAAAATGAAGTAAAACCTGAAATTTTGAAAGGCGAAAGGCAACATAAAAGAGTGGGAATTGAGGCATTCAATGAAAATTACTTTCTTACTATGCTTTTCTTATATCCTTTTAAAAGGATGAAGTTCATAATGTTACAAACAAGTAGGTAAAGGGAAATATGAGAAGCAAGGAAGACAAAAAATAAAATGATTCAAGTCGAATGTTAGTCATTTAAGTTGAATTTTACTACACATTGTTTCAATGTAATGACCATGATAGCCCTATACACATGTTGCATGTTAAAGGAATAAAGGTATTATATTATAGCCATTATAATGAACGAATCCAACAACTAATGAATTTGTGTATAGTCAAGATAGAAACAGAAGTGCAGGGGAGAACCAGAAGCATGACAAAAATGACACAGATTCAACATAAATTTAAAAAAGTTAGTAGCTAGAAAGGGAGGAGTGAAATAGAATTGAAGAGAGACAATAATAAAAAAGTCAACAACAAGAGAAGAAGCTAAAACGCCCACAACATAAAAGAAAAACGTAAACAACAAGTTAAAAATGGCAGTCTAAAACTATAAAGGAATTAAATATGTTAGTAGCTAGATAGAGACATTTTAAGAATTTTGACATTAGTGGAGAATGCAATTTCAGTTATAAGGATTCCTAGAAATGAAATTTAACGCACATACTATAGTTACGACATTTGATGAAATGCAATTTCTAATCTATATGAGACTTAAGAGATAATGAAGGGGGCATTCTAAGAATTCTAAAATTAGTGGAGAATGTAGTTTTAGTTCTAAGGATTCCTAGAAAAAGATATGTAGTTCTCAAAATGGTTTCAAAGCCAAATTCTAGGTTTAATTCTTAAAAAAGGATTTGGTTGAAATGTCAAAAAAGAGTTCAAGGAGCCAAAACAGAAAAGAAATATTACAAGATGATGGAGTTGTTTTTTCTATTTTTAACAGGGCGATCTCTAATTCTAACCAAAAACAAAATTTAGAGGGTCAAATCTAATGTTGAAATAAAGAGTAGAATAAATTCTACATACAACAATGAAGAGAAAACAACAAAGGTTCAATTGCATAATAAGAATTTATTGATCGTCGTCGTCGGTGGACTCCTCCAAAACAATATCACATTCATTCTCACTACTTCTTGTCTCTAAGTCATCCAAATCATCATTCAAATGTTGCTCGGAATTCAATAAAACACTATTTATTATATCAAATGCAATATCATTTTGATCTAAAAACTCTAAGGACCGTTCCTCGACTTCCACTGGAACTTCATCAAACTCGTCAACATCATTTGAACCTTCTTTATTACCATGAAAAGAGATATCATATACATGTCTATCTTCACATTCTTCCACAATTCGCCAATTTAGACCGAATAACAAATCTTCCACATAAAAGACTTGCTTTCCTTGGTTTGCTAAAATAAATGGGTCATCCTTGAACCAAAACTTAGTTACGTTGATGCTTTTTACAATGCCATTGGCCTTTATATTCGAATTTCCAAGTTCGTACTATTTGCACTTAAAAAGCACAACATTTTTATCCCTAACATATTCAACCTTGATAATATCTGTCAGCAACCCATAAAATGTAATATTATCTTCCCCATAATTTCTTAACACTGCAACACCATTATTTTATGTAATCCTTCATAGATCACGGGCTTCAGTGTGAAACAACATGCCATTTGTATTGCATACAACATACTTCTGCACCAAACTATGAGGTCCGCGTGCTAATGCATGCAAAGACTCAAAGATACTTCCTTCACGGGAGCTAGTTAATGTCGTCATTTATAACAACAAATGAAAGTTAGTTAATAATATATAATTATTAGTGTAGACCACATACAAAGCTTCTTCTCACCCGATGCTTTAACTTTGAAGAAAATTGTTCTCTATGTGTCCTGTCAACATGTAATGGACTTTGTTGCCTCAACTTATCCATGTGCTCACTATGGATGAAAAAATTCAATCTAAGTTTATATGAAATATCTCTACTCATTACATATATTAATTTCACAATAGGTTAGAAAAACTTACTCAGTAAAGGGCCTAATCTCATGACAATTCATAAGCACATACCAATGTGCAATCTCTAGCTCATCTATAGGAAGAGCAATTGTTTAGCTAGCATCAGTCGGCTTTCAACATTGGAAGAACACTAATATGTCACTACCATCAACCATATCATTGATTCGCTCTAGCACGTTAAAGTTAGTTTCAATTCCTTTTAGATATATTGAACAAAATGTCATGCACTCTTTAACAACATAAGTTTCAGGAATTAAGCCTTCTGGATATGCTTTATTTCTAACAAATCTCTTTAGTGTACCTAGGAATCTTAACAAATGATTAATCATAGTTAGATAGGACATTGCACTATTTAGTTAACTTTTAAGAGTGATAGGATAAATTTAAATAATACCTCTCAATTGGATACATCCATCTATACGCAGCTGGTCCACTAAGTAAGGCTTCATTTGGCAAATGAATAGCCAAATGTACCATGACATCAAAGAATGCCAGTGGGTATATCATTTCAAGTTTGCATAAGATTAAAGTTATCTCATTACACATCATCTGTGCATCATCCTTATTGAAACTTCGTTTAAAAATTTAATGAAAGACGTCCCCCAACTCCATTAAAACACATGTCACATCTTTATTTAAGATGGCACACGTGCCTAATGGAAGAATGCTTTGTAACAGTATATGACAATCATGAGACTTAAGTCCAGTAATCTTCCTTTCATCAACATTAACACATCTAGATATATTAAATACGTAACCATCTGGAAACTTCACCTTCTTTACAAACTCGCAAAACTTCTTCTTCTCATCGGAAGACATTGTATAGCATACTGGATGTTTTGCCACAATAGTTCCATCAGCTGCTCTTTCCAAGCGTAATTCCTTTCAAATGATTATATCTTCCAAATCAAGTCGAGCCTTGATTGTATCTTTGGTTTTACCTTCAACATTCATCAGAATACCAAGGATATTCTTACAAATATTCTTTTCTATATGCATGACATCAAGGTTATGCCTTAATCTTAACTTATGCCAATATGGTATATCAAAAAGAATGCTTTTTTTATTCCAATTCAAATCTCCTTCCAATCTCGTTCTCCTCTTATTGTTGTGGTGCTTTCCATAACATATATTCTGCACATAATATAATTAGTCCACCACATCATCTCCATCTGGTAAGTTAGGTATAGGCTAATGATCACTCTTGCCATCAAACTTCTTGCTTTTTTGCTATGGATGATCGTAAGGAAGAAAACGTCAATGGCCTAAGTAACCAATCTTACTTCTTAACTTATAAGAAAGAGTGTGTTATAAGCAAGGCATGCCTTATAGCCTTTAGTGCTCCACCCAAAAATATTACCATAGGCTGGAAAGTCGTTGATAGTCCACATTAAAGCTACATACATTCGAAAATTTTCTCCTTTTGAAGCATCAAAAACATGAAACCAACTTCCCATAACTCATTTAACTCATCTACTAGTGGTCTCGTATAGACATCAATGTCTCTACCTACCGCTTTCAGACCTAGAATAACCAAAGAGAGCATAAAAAATGGCTCATCCATAAACATCCAAGGGGGGCAAATTGTATGCTAAGAGAACAATAGGCTACATACTATATGAAAGTGACAAATTGCTATGTGGATTGAACCCATTTGTTGCTAAGCCTAGTCTAACATTACGTAGTTCTTTGGAAAACTTAGGATATAGCTCATCAAACCTCTTCCAACATTCTCCATCAGAAGGATAAACCATGGTATTACTGTCACCTTTAGGCCTATCATTATGTCATGTCATTTGTTTAGCAGTCTTACTTGACATGAATAATCATTATAATCTGGACGTTAATGGAAAGTATCGCAATACTTTATAAGGTATCTTCTTACCCCTACCATCATTAATTCTCCATCTTGATATTCGACACTGGGGACAACTTTCCAAGTCCCCATACTCTTTCCAAAATAGGGAACAATTGTACTTACATGCATGTATCAACACATAACCCAAACCTAGGCTTCGTAAAAATTGATTTTCTTCATAATACGACTTCAGCAAATATTTACAATTAGGTAATACATCCCTTAGCAGAGTAAGTAACATGTCAAATCATTTATTGCTCCACTTTTTGTATACTTTCAAAAGAAGCAACTTTATTAAAAATGACAACTTTGAAAAGTTTGCACATTCGGGGTATAACTCTTCAATTGCTTTACTCAACAATTCATGAAAGACACTCATAATAAAATCTCTGAAGCCTATGGGAGGACTCCTTCCATCCTAATAAATTGGAAAATCATTTAAGAAAGTACGCATATTATGAAACAAATCTTGCATGCCATCATCCTCCTCATCACCATCACCTTTATTAATATCATTGCTCATCCCATCAAATTCTACATTTGTAGCATCAAGCTTTTCTTCCCTAGAGATAAATCTATATTTGGGCAATTCACCATGTAAAACTCAATGGATGTATGAATGGTCTATGCCAAATTGCATTAAATTGTCTAAAAAATTCATTTGAGACCTCATATAACAATTCATGCAACATGCACAAGGGCAAGAAATTTCACAATCTTTACCCTTTTTTCAGCAACAAAATTCATAAACATTCTCGCACCATCAATGTATTTACGGGAAACCCTAACACTATTCATCCAACTCTTATCCATAGAACAAAATATACCTATTAATTAAATATAAGAATGAGAACATTATGCTATGTTAGTGGCAAATCAACAAAGACTCTTACTCGTATGCTTAATGAGATAGTTTGACACTTTTCATCAAATGTCTTAATAAATAGAAACATACAATCACCTAATACACAATAGCTTTGTAATTCATACATCAACTCTTGGCAATTTACTTACTGTATTATTTATCTAATACTTTAGTAGAATTGCATAGAGCAAAATATGGCATTTCATAGAGCACATTCAATAGTTATAGTATGAATGCAAACAAATCAATTAACAATCCAGCAACTTAATACTTATAAGTTAGCATACCTGCTTCTTGTTTTCCAATAGCTCCTCCAACAATCTCCTCCTCACACTTGGAAATAGTATCTATGATAAAGCATAATAAATTAGAACTAAACTTCAGCAATTAAATGTATAAAATCTTATGAATAGATATTGTTCAGTATAGTAACCACCATGTTCACAAACTAAACAATTGATATGGTGTATCATTGTATTTCAACCTGTGATAACTAATTTGGTGTATTTTGTAACCAAATCATATATTTGCTACTTAAACTAAATGAACATTATTATTTTTCTTAGAGTTTGTGTATATATGATAAATTCATGAGAAGTATCCATGTACGATAGATCATATATGCAAGGATAAATGATGTTTCTGGATCCAGTGGTGTTTTGGCTATCTAACTAATGTTTGTTTTTACCAAATTATAGGTTTTAACATATTACATTTAACTATAGTTGTCTTTTAGTAGCAAACAAAGTTGAATAAAATTTAACACAAATAATTGAACAAGGTAAACCTCATTAACATTGTTAATCATATTTAATTCGAAAAATGAAAAACTACATATCAATAGGTGTCATAAAAACTACATTGTTTGAACATTATAGCATTTGGTAGATCCCCAAATAATATTCAAAAAGAAAGGAATGCTATACATTTCCAAGGACAAGAAAAAACAAAGGAACATGTATTATGTGACAATATATAGGTTGTCAAGGAGCAACTTATGGCCAACCAAATTCATGTACAATGTAGCTCACATTTGGCAACAAGACAGAACTTATCAGAAAAGAACGAAACCTTACACAAGGGATAGGAAGCATATTGTACTATGTTCACAACCTTTGTCTCACATAGTCAGTTGTATTAGGGGTTTTATTAGCCCCCTTGCTCATTCCGAGAAGGATATACTTTATGTTTTAATGCTCTTGTATTGTAATTCTATTTATTATTTAATTTCCAAAAATATAAGACCTAGTTAGATCATTATTTATTGCTTATATAAAATAATTATAAATAAAATAAGAACTTAATAATTTTATTTATTCATTTTATTACATAATAAAATAAAATTCAATGAAAGACTTAAATTACTATCATATTAAACTAATTTTATATTATTTTTACTAATAAAATATGATAATTTAATATACTATTAATTATTAATAAGATGAATTTATTTTACATATTAAATATTTGTTTATACCTTTGACTTAAGTAATTAGATATTAATAAATTAATTAAAATGTTATAACTTACATGTGCCTAGAGAGGGTAAGGATTTTGATACCAATGAGGATAGCAATGGGGACAACTAGGCTTATTCAATGTTTATAATTTCATATCCTAACAAATGGATTCATTTTTACTTCTTAAAATGTAGGAGTTTTAGGGAGTCAAGATGTCTCTCTACTACTTCTTGGTTCATAGCCTAACTATTCAACCTCAAGAAACATTTTATAAAGACATCACTTGTAGAATAGGGAATGGCAAGTCTACTTATTTATGGTTAGATAACTAGTGTAAGATAAGCCCTCTTAATAGAACAAATATCTATATTTTCCCTATTCTCTCTAAGGTAGGACTTATTGAAAGAAACGAATGGTCAAGCAATCTTATAGGCAATACCCTAATCCAAGATATTACTTCACATAGAAACCATATGGAAAAAGAATATGACAGGATCATTCTCCAACTTATCTTATAATGGAACATTCTAACCATAACATTAAAAAGTATACTGATTCAACTTCATTTCTCTCACGTGCATAACACAAAAACATACATTAAAAAAAAAAACTAGATTTCTAAGATTGAAGGCTATGTCATACTAATCAAATAATGGGTATGAATGTACATATGTACCCATTAATTTTCAGTTAAATTTAACTATTTAATGGGTATGAATGTACATATGTAAATAATTCTTTATACTAGATTACACTCTCAACTAATTGAAAACAGTATAGTCTTTAGCATCCGCAAACTACAAATGTTTGTTACGTAATAAACCTAACATGGTAAAGGAAAAAATTTTCAAAATGAAACTCATTCAAGGTAGCAAAAACACATAGACATTCCGTAACTCCCGAAGTGAACAATCCCATAAAATACATTAAAAAGATAGAGAGAAGACAAAAATACCTTGACAAAATAAAGCGGAGAAGATGACCACAATGGCCAGAGATGCAGTAGCTCGAAGGAGAACACGTAGACAACAGACGACAGAGCAATCTGGAGGAGGAAGAATGGCATAACAGATTTGGAGAAGGAAACAACATGCAGGGGGAGGGGACTCGGGTAGAGGTTTTAAGAAAACCAAAACGATATCGTTTTGATCCTAGAGGCAGAACATTTTAAGTACACCAACAGTGACATTTTATTAATAAAATGTCACAAATTGCATTAATTTCTTGTGGTGCCTGTATTGTCACTATCACTTGCAATAGAATATGCCAGATATTAAATTTAATATAACATCTTAAATTTAGTTTTAAAAATATTTCAGTAATTAAATTGTAAATACATAACTTACATGAATACAATGAAGATAGTAGTGGTAAGAAATCATACATATTATTATATTTATTAAATAAATTTATAATAAAAGTTAAAAAGTTATATTATTTTCTCTAACTGTATCTTAAGCTATGAATAAATGTAAGGTTAATTTTATTATACATGAAGTTTTGGTAATAAATACCAAATTACATGAAATACATTACTTTTATTCCATGTAAAAAAGTTATGTTCCATGAAATAGAATCATTTTAAAAAGTAATTGTATTGGTAAAAAAAGAAAGAAATTCAACCTTTCAACTGAACAAGGCTACAATAGACAATGCAAAACACTAAGCATCATAACAGGCTACAATAGACAATGCAAAACACTAAGCATCATAACTTCTACAAAAAAAAAAGTTCATCCTAATAACATACACTACAAGAAAATTACAAATTTTTGATGAAAAATTATCGACGGAAAATTTTCATAGTAAATTAATGATGGACATTTATTTCCTTCGATAAAATTGTTGATAAAAATGGTATTTTTCTATAGAAAAAATCCATCGTTAAAGGAGGAAGGAATTTATTCATGAAACTTTGTCAATGAGATTTAACAACAGAATGGTGAAAGTTGTCGTAAAAATAGGCGGCAATGATTCATGATAAAAATTAGCGATGAAGTTTACTGATAGAAAAATCTTCATTCCATCAGCAATTTAGCTACAGAATTATCATTCCATTGGGAAATTCAAATTATGTTAGTATTGTTGTCTAAATTTAAAGGAAGCCAATGTTTTTTTATCATTAATTAAATAAAAAATCTGAAGCCCTCCCTATCGCTCTTCTTCTTTTCCTTTTTCTTCGTTGCTCCTCTATGTTCTTCCATCTGTTGTCATCGTTGCTTATCTTCTTTCATTCTTCCACTAATTGCTTCCATTGTTATGTGGTTATTGTCTCAGGGTTGGTTGTTCACTTACTGCTCTTTGAGTTAATTTCTTTTCTTTAATTTTTGTATTAAATCATTATATATTCGTTAGTTTTATTACTATGGACTGAGTTGTGAGGGTTTATTTGGGTTGTTAAAACTTGAATTTCATCTTTTTAAGATTACATATAAGATAAACACAAACATTAAAAGTGATAAAGTCAACTAAGATTTGAATTTAAGCCAAATTGTAGCCCTTTTATACATTAATATATTAGTGCGTCCTGTTTTAGTCTAATTTAAAAGTCAAGCTCTTTTTTTGTAATCTTTTCTAAATAACCTTAAGCCTAAAAAAGAAATATAAGTATTTACTCTTTAATTCAGAATTAGTAGATTTTTTAACTTTCCAATAACCAAAATCCCTATTTATTTTTGAGCAATTTTAACTAAATTATAAGCTCGCATCAGGTAGAAGGAAAGAGATTGAATAGTATACAAATTACTGATGAGATCATTTTTTGTACCTCTCAATTAAAGGTCACAAACTTAACATTTTAGGGTCACTTCTTCACCTAAACCTATAAGTAGAATGGAGATTAGTTCAAAAAAAAAAGAAACTAGACAAATTTATGGTAAACTTTGATTGGCTAGGTAGATTCCCATCAAGTTGAGCTCATTTTGGAAATTCTTTATGTTTAGAATGCTCCTTCATACAAGTGCTTGATATTTAAATTTAAAAATTACCTTATTAATGCCAGTGGATTTCAACCGTCTATTATGAAAGGTCTAGTAGTACATATTGAAGGCAATAAAGCTTAGCAAAGCTCCTATTCTTGACATATTTAACTTCTTATTTATTAAAAAAGCTCAGTGTAATCATTCAACAAGTGGGGTGACCATTTCAAAAATTACACGCATTACAATATTAGGAAGAGATTGATTAGAGGTGAATAGGCTACTAGGATGACCACTTCATAAATTCCATTTGTTACCATTATTGAATCCTACCTGTTATATAGAGTTCAATTTGATGAATCATAATAGTTTTCCCTCTCTTTCAATAATGACTATATGGTTTTATTTTATTCTTATAGGTGTTGTTCTATTGATTGGTTGGAGTGAAGTTTTTTTTTGTTTGGATTATGTTGGTTGCTATCATGGACTTGTTATAGTTTATGTCTTAGGCATTTTTTGTTTTGACTACTTGTGCTACTTAATGCATGTTTGTACCTATGCTTAATTCAAAACTTATCAAAAACTAGCTAATTGTATATAGGCTAGATGGCAAGCCATGTTCTTTGTTAAAGAGTGTCGATAATTTTCCAACCTCATCTGTCTTCTTTGTATTTTATGTTGTTTATTTATAAAGGTAAGTCATTTAACTAAGTAATTTCTACAATGTGATCAGTTTTGTGTTGTTCTTTGCAATTTTACCTCTAACAATGATTGATGAATTTTTAGACTGGGTTAAATATTCTAAGTATTTATGTTTAGGCATTGTTTAAGTTTGTACATAAAGACTTGAACCGCAATGTGATTAATTCAAAGTTAGTATTAACATAAGAAATTAATGTATTTGACATGACAATCCTTTGCATAATAAACCCTTAGGATGGTATATAGGTTAGAAACTCGTGATGCAATTCCCATGAGGCTTATCAGTGAAAATTTTCATGAGCCTAGGAGCCATAATGAGAACTTGCTTTCTCAATTCATATGGTGTAACAATGCCACGTACCATAATGCTTGTTTAAAATCAAACTTTGGAAATGAACTTATAGGTGATTAATTCAAACTTAGTATTATAAGTGATTAATTCAAACTTAGTATTGGTATAAGAAATCCACATCCCATAGTGCTTTTTCAAGCTCTCTTAAGGTTTTGGACTGAATAAATCCTTATATGACTTGAAACAAGGTAGTTGTTAGTGGTACATAAAGCTATCGAATTCTATGTTTTCACAACAATTCACATGAGCATCTTCGTACAACTTTCAACATTAAATATTTGAGGCCATTAAATTTTTTTCTTGGCTTGGAGATTGCTCGATCTAGTGTTGGAATTAATATATGCAAGCAAAAAGTGTGCTTTGATTATTTTTAGGAAACTGATTTTATTTATTGTAAAACAAAATCCATTCTTTTTATTTCAATATAAAGTTAGAAAAATAATACTTATATGCTTTTTTTACTTTTTAATATCATTTTTTACAAGATATTGGTTGGCAAATTGCTTTATTTGACTCATACTAACATATGTTGTCCATCAATTAAGTCAATATATCGATAAGCCAAGTACAACTCATTTGTACACTACTTATAGGGTATTAAGATATATTAAGGATAATAAAGATCAAAGCCTTATCTTTTCTTCTAATTCTTTTATGAAGTTGTAAAGTTATTATGACTTAGAATGTGGTGATGAGAGTCTCAACATTTTGAAAATGTTGATGAAAATCAGACATATCTTGATACAGTGGGTGGTAGGGAGCATTCTAGAAGAATCTTCAGCTTAGATTCATTTGTAAACAAATGTTATTCTCAATCCTCGACATCCCCTACAGTTGGATCTAGTATGCGGTCCATATTACATGAATGAGTCGTTCAACGTGAGAGTTTAATAGAGAGGCTGACAACTTAATTGCAATAGTCAATGAAATACATAGCCTAACTCTGTAATGAGATGGATGAGTTGAAGGGGAGGGGCAACACCTTATAACAGCAGTCAAAGCATCTACCTTCACCAACTGTATAGCTTAGATAGATAAATGAATGTAGATATTTTGCTACTCTTAAGTAATTTTGCATGAATTCTTAGTTTATAGTTGTTTTTAAGATGCTTATTATTGTACATTATATTTTTTATTGTATATTAACAATCAGGTTAATTTTTACTTTATATTATTAATCAACTTATTGTTTAGAGAAATTAAATGTAGAAAAAAAATCAAAAGATTATCAACAGAAAACTCAGGAAGGAAGTGAGAAATGGTGGTTGAAATTATCATAAGTAAATTTTTCAATGGTAATTTACCGACGGACTGCTAATTTTGTAGGTAAATTGCCAACAAAATGACATTTTCTATATGTAAATTTAGGGAATAGCATTGTAGGTAAAATTTACTAACAGAATATTGAAATTTTGTCACTAAATTTTTTGATGAAATTACAAAATTTCGTCACTAGATTGTTCCATCGGTAAATTTCCTTAAGGAATTACAAAATTCTTTCGTCAAATTTACCAATGGAATTAAGATATTATGTTACTAAATTTGTGACAGATTTGAAATATTTTTCACTAAATTTTACCTACGGCCACTTCTCCGATGACTCTTTCTGTCGATAATTTTCATCGCAAAATTTGTTTTCTAACGGAAAATCTTTATTTTTTGTCTGGAATTTCAACAGCTAAAACCAATTTTTCTTGTAGTGATAGAAGGCTATAATGTAATGTAATTCCTCATAACCAAATATAGTGTATACTCATGTTAAATAATTTAATTCAGTTGTTTATAGGCATTAGTAAGGTGAGAATCTTCTTTTATAACAAAGTATTTTTTATCATTCTTATTATGATGTTAGTTATGATATGAATTAGAGTTATGGATAGCCATGGAGATTAACAAATTCCTTTCCTTTAGGGTATATTAGACAAGAAAAACAAGTTTTTTTAAAATTAAGTGAACTGATGAAGCTTTTTGACTTATCAAATTAATGCAAAATTTATAATTTAACTAATTATCATTCATATTCAGTATATGATGCCATATTGCACTAATAAAGGGGACTTAAAGAAAAGATGGTTATGATGTTCATCTCTAAAGATATAAAGAGGACATGACTTGTCCATAATGCAAGGCATCAAGTCCTTCATTTGTAGTTACATCAAGATAGTCGATCATATATTAAAACTAACTTTTGGAATGTTATGTTTAGATCACAAATTATTAACTAAGTGGATTTTGGTTCCTTTTAGTCTAATTTCCAAAATGAGTTGTTATTCAAAATATGGAAAGAATAAAGTTCTAGATAGATCATAGTATCAAGTTCTCATTATATGGAAATGGGGAGTAGATAATTTGATATGCTTGAATGATCTTGAATATAACTCCATCTATGCACACACATTTTAAAGATTACTTTAATATTCAAAGGCTAGTGATTGTTGATTCACTATCTAGTAGGATGGTAATTAATCAATACCTAGGGGTTTTCTCCATTCTTAACTTCTTAAAGATTATCTTTGATGAGAAATAGAGACGAGATCAGATTCTAACCGTAGTGGAATAATTATAAAAAAATTTTATATTTTGATTTAAATTTTTTGTATCTTGATTTTTCGAAAACCATGATCATTTTAATTATATAAATGATTAACATGTATATCATAATAAAGCGTGAATCTTAATTCACACGTTATTTTGAAGCTTGATCAAATTCTTGTCGTGTCCCTTGAACTATTTCTAAAACTGATCCATCTTAACCACCATAGTCACACAAGTGTCCAACCTCTAATGGTATCTATAGAACAGGTTGAGATAACTTTGTAACTTTTACAAAGAGGGTTAAGAAAAAAATTTGCTAGCTTCGTTAGAGTTTAAGCTTATTTATAATAAGTTTTGGACATTTTAGTTATTTAATTGAAATTAATGCTAATTTCAATTAAAATTTAATTATAATTAAAAAATAATTTTAATTAAATGCCAATTATGCCCAAATAAGATCTAATATCTCATTTTGATCCTTATTTATTTAATATCTCATATTAATCATAAAGTTTATCAAACTTTACAATTAAGTTCAACTTGATTAAAATATATTTGTTCTCTTCAACCTATTCTTTATGTGAGACTTATTAGGTTTTCAAATACGTTAGCAATGATTATAAATTATAGTTCTAATTCATAATTAGAATTAAATAAATTGACACTCGTTTTAATTTATCTTTAATTCTCCAATTAAATAATTTATAATCATAGATCAAGATTGGCACCTAGCAATATATCATAACCACCCAAATATTTAGGAATGTCAAATTGGTTTTAACTAACCTTTTTATACATTATTTTTTATATAATTTAATATTTTCATCATACAATGTTCTCAATTAGAAATAAATCACAGAATTAATATCTACTCTACTTTAAGTCAATCATATTAGTTCTTCGCTATTAGCTATTGATTCTATTAACTGCATTTGTAAACTATTTACAAAACATCATTATATATCTTATCCAAATATTTCTCGAAACAATACTATTGAGAATAATAGAACATTCTCCCTAATTGCTTTAGGGTAATGAATTTTATCTTGATGACTTAATTACCTCCATATAGTTCATGCTACATCCATTTATTACCGACTTAACAACATATGATTAGAACAGGTAATAAGTATTATCAAAACATAGCAATCTATATAAAAGATAACTTTAGAGATCTCAAGTCAAAGGATCACTTAGATAATCACTATAATGAGAATTTTCATAGATATACAAGTAATGTTCCAAATGGATTTTTCATATCAGGTCAGTTAAGTAAATTTGTTCTCTAACAAAATCCCACACGTTTGTTCAAGAAAAACAAAATGTGTGCTAGTCTTTTTATGTTCTATTAATGTCCATTCTTAATATAACAATGACTAGGAACAATTTAAGGATAATACATAAATATAATATAATCTCATAATTATAATCTAATTATAATTTCATTTGTAATGTATAATTATTCCATGGACTTTATCATATATATCTAGACATCTACAAGATAAATAATGTCTTTAAATATTTTATTTTTTTCACTAAACTATAACTAGTTGATTGATTGTAGGGCATAAACTAATAGTTTTTAGTAAACATAAATTTTTCTTGAGGATTTTCTTCAATGCCTAGCTATCATTTACCTTGATCTTGATGTTCCATAAGATATCACTTTTTACTATATGAGAGTGATTCTATTTAACCAAAAGAGATTCCTTATAATTAAATAACATTCAATTGTTTTCTAAGAACAAAATTTTATTCTATGTTTTTAATGGACTAATTCTTTTAAAATATGTACATAAACATCATTTCAATCAATACTGCATTTTGCACGAGTGTATGAACTGTCTTTTAAAGGAAGTTTCTAATTTTTTTTGCTCAATTAATTTTATGTCTTTAGAAAGTAAAAGGAAATGAGATAACTAGATATATGAATTTTACTTGAGACAAACTTGTTAAGTTGTATTATAACAACATAAAAGAAAGTGTCTTAATAATTTGATTTGAGATTTGAACCAACCACGAATTCCTGAACTATAAAGAGAACGAACCACCCTGTAAAGTAAAGAGCCTCACTTAAAGGACCAAACCTAGAGCTGAGAATAAGATCAAAAGCACAACTTCTCATTTGAAGCATAAAAGAGGTTAGGTCAAATCAATTTTCTATAAAGGATAAAATTGAAAGCTTGAAGTAATTGGAAAGCTAAGATACGTAAAAGAAAGCCATTTACTATTTGGAGTTGATAATAATACCAATTGAAATTGTAGAAACACTAAGGGCAATTCTATCATTACTAACTACAAAACCTAACTTTTTTAAAGAGTTAGAGAGATTGATTAAATAAGTGTAGATGAATATGACAAAGCAGTAGTGAATCATTAACATATAAGTGTTGCACCAATTTTGAAGTTGAAAACTTGAAGTATTTAAAAGAGTTTCTATATATGATAAGAAATTGATAACTTTCGTTAATATTAGTCATTAATAACAATCAAAAAGGAGGTTGAATTGGATATTGATAAATTTAAACAAAATATTTACTAGCTTAGTGTATTAATAAGTAGATTTCATAAAACACAAAAATATGGTAAAATAATAAATTTCAATAACACACTTAAACAATAATGTAAGAAGGGTAAGAAAAGAGGAGCACAAACTAAGTTATAATGGTTTGGTAAATAACTTTTGCCTATGTCTAGCCTTAAGACTCTTTTTGAAATTTCATTATAACTCTTCTTTGAAATCGAAGAACAACCTTTGTGTAATATTTTCTCAAACAAAGAGAAACCCTTTTACAATATTCTTTCATGACAAAGTGCCATTTGGAACTTTCCAAGTATAATATACAAAATCTTAAAAGAAGCTTATAACTCAAAATTTTCACTTTATCTATTTGATAATACCAAAAAGGCTCACCATTTAAATATGAGACAATGAAGGCTCAAATACTTGATAAACACTTAGAAATATGGGCATAAGACACCCAAGTAGCTTTTCATGCAATTAAAAAATATGTACTTATAGGATTTTAGGAGTCGTACTAGTTATTAAAACCAAAAATTAATCGTTATAACAACTAGTTCCAGTATATTAGTAGATCATTAAGTCGTATTAGTTGATTAATGTATATTTAATGTACATAATCAACTATTTGTTATATATTGGTTGAACATTAAGACTAGGTCAACCAATTTGTCTTATGAAGGGACATTGGTCAATTACATTACCGTATTGGTTGATTAATGTATCAACAAACACTATAGTTATATATTTAACTTATATTAGTTGACCACTAACCAAAAATTAGTCAACCAATCCTCTAAAAAACATTATTTGAATAACTTTAAATGCTTAAATTTCTTTTCTTAATGAAATTATAATTAGAAAAACTTTGTAAACATCTCCCAAATAGTGTTTGAAAGATCAATAGACTTTTCTTTCAAGAATAAAAGCTTTAATAGCAATTGATAAATGAAAAAGCTCACGAAATGAAGCAAGATGGAATATTTACGTATAATGAACTTTTCATATTATCAAAATAGTAAAACGAGATTACAATTAACATTATAACATATAGAATGACCATGATCTTCTTTTATTCTTGAATTAAACCTCACTTTAAAGTTTGCAAACTTAAACTTTTCTTTATCATCTTCATGAAGTATCTTTTTGACTTACACATGGCTACATATTGTTCTATATAACTTCTCCTCAAGATAACAACATTAGTAGTATTTATATTTTCCTTATTAAAACATCTATTGGAACCTTCCTTGGTTTAACAATTATAATAAGAAATAATTAAAGTGAGGTTACTCACCATAACTTAATCCTTTTTACCCCTCAAATATGGAGAAGCTCTTTATTGATTGATGGAGTGTCAAACCAACAAAAATAAATTCCTACTCTAGAACACTTAAGCGAGTAAAGTGGTGAATAGGGTCGAATCACAGAGACCAATGTAGTAATTATTTATTTGTGTGAAATCAAAAATAAAAATAAACAGATGAAAATAAAAATAAAAATAATGAAAATAATTGATTTGGGAATGAT
>JANZLD010000006.1:38917954-38935321 GCA_026413575.1 Erythroxylum carthagenense | reverse complement strand
ATGTCACGCATTTAACTCACTTTAATTTCTTTGCTCTCAAATTGTACCTAGAAACAAATATGAATTAAAATGAGTATTTTAATCATTTTTGTATCAATAATCGCTAAGTGAAAATAATTAAAAATATCAACAATTAAGCACATATCATTGATCAAAAAGGAAAAGGATGGTCTAGTTAATCATTTTAAAATCCATCCAATAAAGGCATATAGGAAGCTAAGCAAAAAGTCTCATTCAATTAAGTCAAATGCCTTCTTGATGTCAACTTTAATAATTAATCTCTCATGTCTTAAGTTTTTACAATCCTCCTTCATCAATTCTTAAGCCAGCATTATATTATCTCTCATTTTTTTCTTCCTTGAAGGAATTTTTTTTATTAATCTCCATGCCAGAACTTTAGAAATCATCTTATACATTAGTTTACATATGATATAGGTCTAAATTCTTAAAAAATATAGGGATTAGGTACCTTTTTAATATGAGTTTAATTAATTTCCTTTAGTACTTTGCCTCTTATGAAAAAGTTTTGCATTGCTTTGGTGATGTCTTGTTTAATAATTTATATTTGAACAAATATGCATGAAAACCATATAATCCAAGTGGTTTGTTACTCTCAAAGCTCAAAACAATTTTTTTGAGTTCTTTATCAATTAAACTGTTGGCAAATTCATTCACAATTGACTAGTTAAGCAAGTTTGATTCAAGTGTTTGATGTTATTTAGAGTGTTAAAGGATACCTTAAGCTACCAATAATGTTTTTGAAGTAATCAATAGTTAAAACATTGAAAAGGTTATTATATGTGATGGTGTTAACATTCTTGTCTAAGAGATGTGATTTTATTTGTGGTCTTTTTCTATCTTATAAGGAAAGAATAACTTTGAATTGTTATTTCTTTCCTTTAATTACTTAACTATTAATTTTGACAAAATAATGATTCTTCTACTAAAAATTTTAAGGTATTGTTGCATCATAATCTTCTATATGACTCTCTATAAAAATATCATTAGGGCCTATCAAAATGGGACTAGATGTTTTAAAGTCCCTTTTTAGTATTAGGATAGCGCTATTCAATTTTTTTCATTATTTTTACAAGCATTTTCAATTCATTTCTAATAACTCGAAGTTTCTTAGTGGGTATAAAAAGGTAAGCCTTTAATAGTAATTTTCTAACTTTTTGAAGAACTTTATGAAATGGGTGTTTGAATAGGTAATTAAATAGTTAGAAGTTAATAAATAGTTTAAACTAGTGTGATCAAAGAAAATAACACAATGAGAATGGTAAAACAAAAGCTACAGTTAAGGAAATTAGTAGTGAAGTTATGAAAGTTTGAAGACAAGATAAAATTCACGAGAGTATTATCCATTTTGCTTCTTTTGAGGGCATTTTCTTGCTATTTGTTAGACCAAGTAAAAATCATCTTAAGTACCTAAGATCAAAAGGCTAACTAACTTCTAAGTAGTTAGCAAAATCAACTATGTTAGTATCCTATATCTTAAGACTGCCATCAGATTCAGTATGGTGTAAGTAGGCATTGAAATATCTAGCTACCATCCAAGGATGGTTTTAAGGATATTAAGGAGATACATACCATACTTCTCTGAATTTGTTTCCTCAAAGTGAAATTATTTAAAGATATACGGTTTAACACCAAGTTGTTTGGAGGGCTTATTAATCCCTTTGACATCCTATAAGATGCAGGTCGTATGTTTAGAAGTGGAGAGGTTTCTTCCTTTAGTCATGCTCAGTTTTTGGTCTTTTCTTTTTCTATAACTAGTTGTGATTACTTTAAAAAAGTCCATAAATTTTGTGAGTTTTGTTTGAAATTTATCCCTCTTTATAAAGGCCTCTATCTAAACTTCCAAGTTCCAAAAGAATAATGTTCTCATTAAATAGAGATAATGTATGCAATAGATTATAAATCAAGAATGGTGTTTGAAATATTTGGTTCTTGTAATTTTTTAGTAAGGTCTAAATAGTAAATAGCTTTAATTAAGAGGGGGATTAGTAAAGTCTAGTTTGACAAGAGTGAAATAATTTAAAGGCTTCCTCTAAGTTCAATATTATTTTAGTAGCCTTCCGTTTTTTAGGGAGGCATAATATGTTGTAGTGTTTTCCAAAGGTAGATGATGCCAACAATAATGATTTATTGGTTCTAGTTCATTTATTTTTGATGATTTGTAAGGTCTTTTTAGGTCAAATTTAAATTAAATTATTCAATTATTTGCAAGGTTTTTATCATCCTATCTAAGTATATAGGTTTTCCTAATACACTAATAATGATGTTTAGTTAATCATTATTCTAATACTTAAAGGCATAAAATAAAATTTTACTCATACAGGTTATTTGGTTTGCTCTTTCAAGTTGAGTGAGAGTTCATGATGCCATGATCTTTTTGGCAAAAACCGTATATCAAGGCTCAAACTCAAGCACCGAGAGAAATATTTCATTTAAGGTGAATCAAAAGGCATACAAACATAGTCATTTTGTCAATAGGTTATTTGGTTTGCTCTTTGAAGTCGAGTGAGAGTTCTTGATGCCATGATCTTTTGACAAAAACTATGGGACAAACTCAAGCAACTAGAGAAATATTTCATTTAATTAAGAACAAACCTATTAATCCCAAACGAGGCTATTCACACCAGACTTGGAATATTTGAAAAGCGCCTGTGTGAAGCGTTTTAAACTTGTGATTATTAATACTTGTTGCTTATCCTATATGGTTTATTTGGATTAGTGTAAAGCCCAGAGCAAATTGTGTGGTTTAGGGGTGGGGATTGCAAAGACCTATGTGATTGAATAATGTGAAAAATTTAAAAAAAAAAGTTTGAAAATCAAACATGAGGAGAATCTGATGCTATTTCTCAACAACAGGAACAAGCCAGCCGTGCAATACCATGAACTATTCGGAAATTATTAAGGCTAAGAATCTTAACAACAGCCAAAAGGAGAACGTGAGTGGGTCCTTTTTCTCTTTTCTTACTAGAGAATGATTTGTTGCTTAAGTAGCAGGCAACCGCCCTGCACGCGTCGGTTAGAATTACAATGTTATCCGACTCTCAATTTTGACCTCCCAGATGAAAAGAGGAATTTAATTTTGGCTTGTTATGCTCATATCGTTCAACAACTGTTGCCATTTATGTCCAACCCAAACCGCTGTTTAGTGATTATATGCCATATTGAGATTACAAGACAATTTTCCTTCTCATCCCCTCAAACTGCCTCTAGACATTAACAGCGCACCATATCTGGATATTCAGTGATTAATTGTGAAGGAAAACTAACCATATATCGTTCAGTTATGTTTATTATCTATAATTTGTATCTATACATACCTAAAATGTAAAATATATCTCACAAATTAAGCCAACATATCATCTCTTCTGTCACAAATTTAGCAATCAAATCTTAAGTACATTATTAAAAAAAAATCATAAACTTATCTCAATTTTGCAATTTTAATTCGAACTTTAAAAAGTCACGCCAAAATACTGAAGCTTTCAATTTGTTGCAAAAATAATCCGACGTTAAATTTTTTCTTAACATCGTTGATGTGACTCACCAAGTTAGATTTTTATTCTTACCACGTGGCTTGTTACCACCAATTCACTTTTTCATTTATTACTTTATTAAATTATAAAACACAAAACTTAATTTTGTGCCTTCCCCGTATGCTTCTACCCTGGTACATTTCCAAGCTCTACCCTAAATGCCAAATGGGTCGTCACCACTAAGCTTGCCTCTTATGATTTCATCAAGACCTCCAAGATCAAAGATGATGATAATGATGATGACAATCATGAATCAGATAGTGAAGGAAATTATGTGTAGGTTTTGATTCAAGAATGCCTTGAACTTAGCATGCTCCAAACTATAGTGAAGGAAATTATGTGTAGGTTTTGATTCAAGAATGCCTTGTACTTAGCATGCTCCAAACTCCAAAAGGAAAATGACCAGTAAGACTCATAAACCCAATTAGTCAAGGGCAGAATCAATCTGGTTCTTGCTCAAAGTTAGTCCTAGAGATGTTTTAGCAGTAGTTCTTTATCTTCTTTACACTGTCTTCAAGCACAGCCAAGGCACCCAAATCATCTTTTTCCACTAGAAAGCATCAAATGTTATTGTTAAGGCAACATATCCACTTCATTAGAGCAAGTCAATGGTTATATGATAACAATAGGACTTATTCGATATGACAGCAAGATAGATGAAGTGGGTTTGGGCAGTACGTTGAATGATTTGATAGGAAAGAAAATGGAATAAAGAAAAGATAAGATGAAGGCTCTTAAAGATTTTATTTGCATGTCCCGTTTTTGGAACACTTCAAATAATTTAAATAGAAATATTACATTGCAGAAAAATAACAACTATGCTAGAAACTACAACTGCTTAATTATAACTAAAGACCAACTCTTATTGGCTTATTAATCGGAAGACAAATAATAATATAGATTAAGTCCTTCAATATCTGATTACCCACGATTGAACAGTAGTCCATATCAATTCCTCCGCCTTTAAGAATCCTTATCCGCAAGGATAAAATTAGGATATTTCTAGATAAATTGCCACTCATTTTCCTAAGTAGCATCTTCCATAGGTGCTCCCTTCCACTTAATTAAGATTTTTAGCAATATTTTCCTTTATGAATGACTCGAAAATCAAGTGCAACTTCAAGTTGAGGAAGAATTATAGAATCATCTATAACTAGTGGAGTTTCAACAGAGAGTGGAGTGCTAGTGGTCCTAAATGTTTCTATAAAAGACTAACGTGAAATGCATTATGAATTTGAGAACTATCTTTTAACTTATATATTACTAGAACTATCTTTTTAGTACTCTGATAACAACCAAAATAGTGTGGAGCAAGCTTTATTTATGCTCGAAATGCCACAGAATTGTGAAGATACGGTTGAAACTTAAGATAAACATAGTTATCAACTTGACATTTCATTTTATTGCGAGCCAGTGAATGATTGTGACATAACTTGTGTAGAATAGTATATCGATCATGTAAGTAATCATCAACTACATAGATACGACTAGTGCCTAGAATATAAGTTAGTAAGCTTGGGGTAGGACACTATATACAGCTTCAAAGGGTGTCATTTCGTAGAAGAATGAACTGATCTATTATAATTAAACTTAGCCTATGGAAGCCACTCGAACCATTCAGTGGTTGGTTACTTGCAAAGCACCATAAGTAATGCTCCAAAATGAGATTTACTGCCTCATTTTGTCTATCCGATTGAGGATGGTAGCTTTAACTCAAGAAAAGATTAGTTCCTTGTAACTAAAAAGGTGTTTGCCAAAAGGAACTAATAAACACCTTTTCAGATCACTTACTATAGAGGTTAGAATTTCATGGAGCTAGACAACATTAGCTACAAATGCCTTGGCAACAATAATTGCAACGAATTGATGTTTTAAGGCTACAAAGTGAGCATACTTTGTTAACCAATCAACCATGACCATGATGACAGTGTGGTGGCTTGATGGTGACAATCCTTCAATAAAATCCATTGATATCTCTATCCAGATTATAAAAGGAATTGGTAATGGTTAGAGTAGCCTAGTTGGCTTCATACAATCAGTCTTGTTTATCTTTTGCAAATATCACATTTTTGTAAAAACTTCTTTACTACTTAGCACTTATTAGGCCAAAAGAAGTTATCCTTAATGCGAGAGAATATCTTATGGGACCCAAAATGCCCTCTAGTGGTTGACGAGTGGCAATCTGCAATTATTTGTTGGATCAAAGCAGAGTTAGGAATCAATTAAACCTTATCTCTTTTGAGCCATACCCTATATCGTTGTATTAGTTGATTATGTGATTATGTATGAGAAAGAGCCACATAAAAAGAATCTTGCTTATCCTCATCTTATAACACATGCCACCAATTTGAACAGGGCATTGAAATTGATTGGAACTAAAATTCAACCACATGAGATAAGGAATCGATAGCTTGATTTTCAAAGCCTCGTTTGTACTCGATCTTATAATCATAGCCAAGGATATTTGAAAGGCAACAAATTTGTATTGAAGTAGTAATTCATTGCTCAAGTAGATACTTAGGACTCTTCTTATCAATATGGATAGTAAAAGATTAACTAAGTAAATATAAACTCCATTTTTAAATAGATTTGACAATAACTAACATCTCCTTCTTATAAGTAGACAACAAAAAAGTTGATCCTTTTAGAACTTCACTAAAATGAACTACTAGTCTATTATTTTGGGAGAGTATTGCTCTGATTCCAACCCCATTTGTGTCACATTTAAATATAAATTGTTAGAAAAATTTTAAAAGGTATAGTACTGGTGAAGAAGTCAGTGCTTCTTTTAACTTTTTAAAGGTTAACTTAACCGACTCATTCCATTTAGATCCCTCCTTTGACAAGAGTTAGGTAAATAAGGCAACTATGCTTCCAAAATGACAAATGAATTTCTTGAAATACCCTACTAATCCAAGAAATCCACAAACATTTTTCCGATGTTGTTGGTGTTGGTGTTAGTGTTGGCCTTTCAAGAACAACTTGTATTTTTGCAAGGTCGACTGCTACACCTTGTTTAGAAATAATATGGCCCAAGTAGTCAACTTGTGAAACACTAAACCTACACTTTGATTCTTTGGCAAATAAATGATTAGTTGCTAAAATGTTGAGTTCAATTCAGAGATTTGAAACGTGCTCTTCCCATTTCCTTAAATAGATGAGAAAGTCATCAACGAAAACCAAAATAAAATTCGAGAGGTACGGGTGGAGAAGGTCATTCATGAGGCTTTGGAATGTTGTTGAGGCATTGGTGAGGCCAAACTACATCACCACAAACTCATAATTCCCTTAATGGGTTTGAATATTATTTTTGGCATACCTTCCTCTTGTACTCTAATATGATAATAATCAGCCTTTAAATACAATTTAGGGAAAAATTTGGCTCCAATATCACCACAACATCACCAATCCCCATCTGCTTTGTTTACTAATAGAACTAGTGATGAGAATGGGCTATTACTAGGCCTTATTAATCCAAATTGCAAAAGTTCCTTCACCATCCTTTCTATTTTTATTTTTTGGTAATAAAGGTATCGATATAGTCTAACACTTATTGGCTCTGTGTTTGGCTACAAAGGAATATGGTGATTATGTGTTTTGGTGGTAGGATGTTGGAGGTGGTCGATGTCAAGAGGGTATGAGTTTTATTGGGGGTTAATAACATAAAGTAGAATTTGGAAGAGAAAGGTCATACCTTGTAGGCAACTACCTTCCTTTTCTGTTAAAGCTTCAATACCAGTCTACCTTAACCCTTGAAATATGTGAGAGACTCCCCCAAGCTTGAATGTCATAGTCAGCTACTTGTAGTTTGTTCAATTGGTCTACGAGTCTCCAGCCATTATACTGCCAGAACCAACTAACATGTTGTAATAGGAAGAACATAATAATTTGTTGTAATAGGCTTAACTTGGATGATTATTGTGAGTGCTTAGCATTGTCCCACACATTTTATTTTCTCTCAGTTAGCTACTATGACTTGGAACTTCTTACTCTAAACTATTGGCAAACCATACTTAGTCACTATAGCTTGATCAATGAAGTTATGTGTGCTACCACCATCTACAAGTACTGTAACATTTTTATTTTTCAGCTTGCCCAATACATGTATCTTTTGGGGATGGTTGGCTCCAGTAATTGCATCGAAAAGAGATTTCATACTCAACTTCTTAATTTTCCAACTTATGCTCAGTAGTATTCTCTTCATCCAAGGCTAGTGGAGAAGAATCTTCTATTATATACAGTTGTGGATGAACATATCGGTGACTTAGAACAAATTTCTTATCACAATAGCAGCATAACCCCTTTTCTCGACATTCTTGTGCCTTTTAATTAGTTATTTATTGAAATACGGTTAGAATACTTGAACTTTTATTTTCACATTGGTTAGGCGCAGGTCCTGGTATACCAATCGTCAAATTAGGATTTGACTTTGGCAGCATCAAACCTGGATGGGAGCAAATCGATTGGCTAGTTTTTTTGTAGTAATTAATCCCATTCTTCAATAAGTCGAGCCACTCCTATCATATCTACCAAGGTATGTGGTTGTTTAATTTATAAATCTAAATAGATATCGTCCCGAAGTCTTGTAATAAAACAACCAATAAGGAAAGTTTTTAGTTAGCCATCGACACGGTGAGAAAGCTTTTCAAATGTTTCTTAATAAGCTGCTATCGTTGAAGTTTGTCTCAATCAGGTGAGAGCTTCTAAAGGGTCCTCGTAGTTAGTTGCCCTAAAGTGTAAAGGACTTTAGTAAACTCATCCCAAGCAGGTGGTTCTCAAAATTTTGTTAACCATTGATGCCATTATAGAGCACTTCCTTCTAAATGGAAGGAGGTAAGCTACACTTGTTGATCAGGAGCAATGATCTTAAATTGAAATATTATTCTTCCTTATAAATCCAACCAATTGGATCCTCACCATTGAACTTTAAAAAGTCCAACAATTTAAATAGAAATCTCACATTACTGAAGAATAACAACTATGCTATAAAATTGGAAAAGAAACCGCAACTACCCAACTATAACTAAAGACTAGCTCTTATTGGCTTATTAATCGGAAGACAAATAACGACATAAACTAAGTCCTTCAATATCTAATTACCCACAATCGAGCAAAAGTCCATATCATTGAAATTCAGACAAGTCCCAAATTTAGGATGCTCCAAGGTAGTGTGAGATAGGTTTAAAGTAAAGAAAACAACGTCGCACAAAAGTATTAGAGCTTCACAACTTTGGGGAGTCATATCTTGTTGTGGAGCGCTAATATGAGCTTAAGGAGAGTCCAGTACCACGCCTTGACATTTGTGGATCATGACGAGGCCATTGTAGGATTTGGAGATTGACTGAGGCGTTTGCTTTCACAAAAAATGTGACGGTATTTACGACTGTGGCCATTATAATAAGATAAAAAGATAAAAGTTTGAAAATGTATCAAGGTAAAAGCATATGGCTTATAAGGAAAGACAAAAAAATAGGTTTTATGTTTTATAATTTAATAAAATAAAAAATAATTAGTTGGAAAAAAGTCGACGTGTGGTAGCCACGTGGCAAGTACAAAAATTTTGACATATAACATTAACAAAAAACCTAACATTGGGCTATGTTTGCAACAAATTAAAAGTTTGGATATTTTAATGTCACTTTTTAAAATTTATGCTAATATTACAAAATTGAGATAAGGTTAAGATTTTATGATAATTTACCCTTAAACTTTATTGTTTTATGGGGATTTTTGTATTCTCCTATATAAATTTAAAAATTTTGAATTGAGTAGAATAGACGACGTAAAAGAATACTTATTATATTATCTTATTATTGTTTGTATGCTATATAAATAGATATATATTTCACATACCCAAATCATTTTTATATTTTTATTGTAAATATGAAAGAAAGTATAATAAGCATGTTGACTCATGGATCATTTGTATCATTTCCATGTAACAATTTACATGAAATAGATATAGTTGGGGCAAATTTATGTACGTAAAATATTGACTGTAATTAATAAAAAATAATGATGATTGTTATTGTTTCCCGTTTCACTTATTTATCATTCCAATAAAAACATTCTTAAAATCTTGTTGTGTGGAAAGTATCAAAATTGAAGTTCAAATAAAAATGTTAATTAGTCTTCAATTCGGTTTTCACTGTAGTAAGAAATAGTATAATGTTCAAATTTCAATCTGAATACATTTATAATTAGTCTTCATTTCAAGTTTGGGAATAATTTATTCTTGTAGATTTAAATGAAAAAAACTCTAAAGATGAACTTTTTCTTATAAAGATTAATCAGGATTTGAATTATTGGAAGGAAAATCATGGAGAGAAACTGGCACACGGAAGATCATAAATTAGGTGGAGCGTGGGTCATTGGCGAAGGGAAAATGGGTAAAAATTTAGTCAAACTATGAGGCATGAATGAGTCCGTCCACTTACGCTACAGAAGTAAGTAAACAAGATTGTCCGCCCATGAAAATGACATGAAAACTCAGCATTTGCAGCACAAAAGCATATTTGGTCGAGCATAAGTTGGTGCGTGAAGACTTAGCTGCAGCAATCCCAAATTGACATATCTGCTTGACTTGGTTTTTAGCAGCTTGCCTTTCAAGACAGCCGTTGCTTTCTACCATCAATCAACTATCCTAACATTTACTCTAGGAGGCTAGTTGTTTTTTGAGAGACAAAAAGTTAGTGTAGATTAAGACAAGGAACATATTATGTACCTCCAACATACAATAATGTGGTCGGCTTAAGAATAAAAGCATAATCATCATGTATGGCTTAGTACGAAACCTATGGAGGTTTAATTGTTGCAACTTCTACTTTTTTGAAAATTTGAGATTTTGTATGGGTTTTATGCAGACATAAACCTATCTTAGTTGGTCACATTGTCTCGCAACTTTGCTCTTACATTGAACCTATTTCAACTTTTAAGGACAATCATCCGACTTTAACTAGTTACTAGTTTTAAAATTCCAGCGTGCACTTTACTTTTCTTGTTTTTTTTTTCCCCTTTTTTTTACCATTTAAATTAAACACTAGTGACTTTTTCACGTCAAACAATTGCAAAAACTCTTTATCACATTTTTTTTTTTTAAAGGTGCTGACTTTCAATGTTCTTCACTAATAAATAAGATTATAATATGCTTTCAGTTATACGACAATTTAAAATAATTATCAAATTTCTATGGTTGAATTATATATATTAAATAGTGGGATAGATACATATCTTTTTTATTTTTCAGTGAAAGATTTTGCCTTATTAATCTAAAGTTGCATTTACATTCTTATGTAAGAGAATACTTAAATTAAAAACTTAAAAAAGATCACTTATATTGCAAAATTTATTTAAATTTCTTAGAATCATGTAATCAGGAATTTCATAATATATATAATTCTTTCTTTTTCTGAAGGATAGGTAATTATTTAAATTTCTTAGAATCATGTAATCAGGAATTTCATAATATATATAATTCTTTCTTTTTCTGAAGGATAGGTAACGCACATGTAAATAACTTTACATTGTCCACCTTATATTATTATTAGAACCACTAACATGGTCTTTTCTATTCTAGTTTTTCCTTATTCTTTTTCCTCACCCTACAGTCTTTTTCTCTTTTCAACACAATTAAATTACCAACACCTTCTTCAATCATTATAAATATACTATCTTGGCCTCTCCCCTTTTTTTTGGTATCACAACTTAACCTATTACCACCCATCAAAAATATTACATACTTTGAACAATACGAATTATCTAGTTCGGAGAAAACAAGTGAAACATATCTTATTAACCTGTGATCTCATACGTTATATTGATAGCACCGTCTTGTCCCCATCCCAGGCTTCGAGTTTTACTTCTGACTCTTCATTATCATACTCTTGATATCTTACTCTTAATATATCATCTTTCCATTTGTTGGTCTTAATTTCTCCAAAATGTATACTAAACCGCATCAAAGAAATTTGCTTTCTCTTACTAAATGTTAAACTACATTAGAGAAAACTCTTATGGGATTAAATACTTATATCTCCCTATATCTCATCAAATCCATGGATTTATATGTGTATCTGTATGTATCCTGAAGACATAGGCTTAAAGTCAATATGTATATATATGCTTAATAACATGTAAAATACTTAAGATCGACATAAATCTTAAGACTTTCACCTATAATATGACAATGTACAATAAACTATGTGATTGAGAACAAAATGATGACCATAATATATATAAAAATATATTGTCACAATACCTAAAGTCTGTACAAATATATCAAGAGCAAATAGAGCAATCCCTAATTAACAGTGTCTGAAAACTTCAATAAGCCCATACTATATACATGTTCTAAAAAATAACCGATGAAGTACTTTAGTTAAAGGATCAATAATTATGTACTTAATCTTTAAATACTCCAACTCAATGTTACCTTTTTGTATTAATGCCTTTATAGTTAGATATTTGACCTTTAAATACTTAGATCCTATGATGTTCTTATTACTATTACTAAATAATACATGAAAAAGATTATCACAATATAATTTAATAGGATTAGCATCAGAATTAATCATAGACAATTCAAAAATCAAGTTCCTGAGTCAAACCACTCATGATGTAGCCCCATAGCATGCCACAAACTCTGCATACATAATCGAGAAGTTACTAATGTTTGGTTAATTCTCTTCCATGATACTGCATCGTCTACTAATATCAAAAAGTATCTTGATGTAGACTTCCTATCATTTGGGCACATAGAAAAATCTTAAATTGTATAACCTATGAGGTCTAGACTGTTGACTTTCCTAAATTTCAATATATAATCCTTAGTTCCCTTTAGATATCTCAAAACTTGTTTAATTAGATTCTAATGATTTATTCTTGGGTTAACCAAATACCTACTCAACAGTTCAACAACAAATGCAATATCCAATCTAGTACATACCTTGGCATACATCAAGCTACCAATTGCACCAGAATAAGTACATTCTTCATAGCCTCTCTCTTTGTATCATTCTTTAGACATTATGCTAAAGATAATCTCTCATCATAAAAGATAAGTGCTATAACATATTTACAATTAGCTATATTAAACCTTTGTAGCACTGGATTAATATATGCTCTCTACGAGAGACCCACTAAGTGTTGAGACCCAATAAAATTTATTTGAAAATTTATCATAAAGAAAATCTCAATTAGAGTGATAATCATATGATACTAAATAATAAATACACTATATAAGATATCAAAACCACATATATCTTTTTTATTTTAAGTCTAATGCATGAAAATTCACTCAATTATGAATTTAATAACTTTACTTGTTTTTTATGAAGTTAAACCTTATTTATTACCCATATAATAAATTCAGAAAATAAAAACTCACTTTACAAATTCACGACCCTAAAAATTGACCCATAATAACATAAAGGACCATTTTGTAAATTTTAATTTTTTTCTATAATATGCTGATGTCAACACCATATGTGCTATGAATGATGCATGTTCAACATATGCCAGAGCCTCATGTGTCTTTGGATGCATAAGGTGCATAGTGTGCACATATATGCACTACCTTTATAGCATGTGGATCGCATGTGTGTTATGCATAGATGTGCCAACTACTTTGGGGAGCATTTGTCCTACATGTTTGACATACGTTTGATGCTTGGCTCCCGTATGTGCTAGCTATCTAATGGACGTTTATCACAGGCACCATACATTGAGTGTATCCCAAAAGCAGTTGGCTACATCTTCATTACCTTTCCCTCTAATCGCCAAAAAAGGACAAATTTAGACAACATTTCCAATGATCTTTTACCATATTCTAACTATATTTTACAAGAATCAAATAACAAATACACAATTTATATAAGCTAAAATAGATCATTTCTCTAATTTCCTTATGGATAAATTTGAAAATATCCATTCAAATTCATACCATCATATATCCACTCTGATACCACATCTTAATCATAACATGAACCTTAATTATAGACCTAAGATTAACCATGAACTTCTATTAATAGAGAAAATGCAAAAAAAAAAAACCAATTTTGCAATCTATTGAGTGATGAACAAGCTGCTGAACTATTTAAACAAGCTCTTTAACATATAAACAAGCTTTTGAAATTTTCGATTAGACTTTATAAAAGTTGTATATCTTTATGTTTTAATAGGTAATAAGAGACCTTAGCAACTATTTATAGTAACTTTATTGGGCCTCGCCATCAAAGGCCTAATAAATAACCAACCCATACTAGTTGAGGCTTATTTTCCTTATTGGACTTTAACTTATTTAATCATATCCTTTATTAAGCTTCTTTATTATCTCCAGTCTGGATAAAATTTGATTTTCTTAATCTTAATTTAATAAAAATTTGTAATTAATAATTGTATAATTAAAAAAAAACAAGAGACTTATAAACCACCCTTAAAATCCTATTACAAACTTCCACCCACAAATCTACACTCATACATCGACTCCAAACAACTAAAAAAGTTGACTCCTATATAGCTAACTATATCTCTATAATTTTTGGTAGAAGACTTGGAACTTTTTACCCTTAATGGCTTGCCATATGATTTTGATTCATTCATTACTATAATTAAAGATCTTGAAACCCTATTGACCTTCTTTAATCTACATGCCAAGTTGTTTCTTTATAGGCAAAGTCAGATTACATTTCATTAATCTTCATTAGGACTTTAAAATCAGTGCTCACATCAATAAAAAATAATAATGGTGATTTGAAATCGAGCTCTCAACATTCCAATCAGGTTCATTAGCATTCTTTAATTCACTTTGGGAATAATATGTCATAGACATAAGGCATCACTCTGTGGTCTTTATGATTTATGTCCATCCCAGGCCCATTTTCGTCTCCTTCATTTCTTGACTCAGCACATCCAATACAACAAACTACTAGTCGAAACCTAACTTTTCTTATAATAACCCAACTTCCTTTTATAAGAAACCATTTACTTCATAAGGTTTCATTTCTAATACTAATTTATCATATAAAAATTACAACATATCTCCTCTAAAATGCCAAATCTATAAAAGACTAGTCATATAACTACCATAAATCTTTTTTTTTTGTAAGTCAGAAAGACTTTAAATAATAAGAGGTTCTGTATAAAGCTTGAAATTCCAACATATGAATCTCTAGATTACCAAGGAGAATCAAAAGAACCTTAGGCTTATCTAACATCCTACATCCTACATCCTACATCCTACATCCTACATCCTACATCTTACATACCACAAATCATTTTTGGTATATGTAATCTACAAATAATCACTTAACACCTCGTCATAACTCCTCCATACCTTATACTACATTCTTTGCCTTCAATTTTCAACTTTCAACTTTGTACACCTTGACAAACTCACTCAAAAATCCCTTTCCTTTATTTTAATCAATTACTTTCCCTATGAAAAAGGATGTCACTACCCTCTCACTAACAAAATCTTTATCTCTCAACATGTCAAATTCCTTGAAATTAACTTCTTCTTTTTCCAAATCCTCCACTTCCTCTATACCCAATCCAATAATTGTTCTTTACGTCTTCGTTTTGGCCCCATCCCTCCCATAAATACTCCATTACCTCTCCCATCTTCTCCAAATTTTGCTTTACTGTCTCACCCATTACCAACTCCATCGTCATCACCACCTTTGCATCCTATGGTTACTTGCACTGCTGATTGCACTTATAAAAACCCAAGCCTTTCTTGATCATATAACCTACATCAGCACTACTCAAGCTCCAATATAGTCAAATCCTACCTCGTTTACTCAAGCAAACAAATTCTCACATTTGCAACTAGCTAATGTGAGATGAGTTCAATGATCTCTATCATAATAATTATTAGTTCTAAATAGGTCTTTCGTACTAAGCGTAAATATAATGGTACTTTTGATAACTATAAGGCTCTCTTTGTTGCTAAAAGGTTTCACTAGTCTCTTGGCCTTGATTATACTGACACATTTAACTTTGTTATTAAACTTATAGCTATTCGCATCATTCTCACCCTAGTCGTATTTTAGAATTGGTTCATTCATCAACTTGACATAATAATGCTTCTTATGTAGTGACCTTCAAGAACCAGTGATCATGAGTCAACTGTCAAGTTCACTTATCCTCATTAACCCAACTATTTGTGTCATTTGAACAAAGCCTTTCATAGCCTTAAATAAACCTATAGAGCGTCATTTAATAAACTTGAGTCAGAAACTTTGTGATCTCAGTTTTGTTTCCTCCAAGTTTGCCATTCCTTTCTTTATTTATTCATCTTCCTTCCACACTACCTTCTTACTCATTTATTTGAGTAATATCTTGGTTATAGGTCCTTCACAATCATTCATTCAAACCCTTATTCGTGACCTTCACACCACTTTCACCATTAAAGATCTTGACTCTCTTCACTATTACCTTGACATTGAAGTTATAAAACTAATCTCCATATAACATAAAACAAATGCACTTGTGATCTTTTTTTCGAACTCACATTGATCATTCCAAATCCATTGGTACACTTATTATTCCTACTTTACCTATATCAAAGAACCATAGTCTCCCACTTTCTGACCCTACTAAATACTATAACACTACTAAAGAGTATAACACTATTGGGGCTCCTTAATACTATTCTTTAACTTAAATAGATGTTCAATTTGCTGTGAACAAAGTATACCAAATTATCCATTACCTTGCCAACATTCACTACATTGCGGTTAAACGGATTCTACGATAAACGAAAGCTACTTTGTCATATGGCATTTACCTAACTAAACCCATGTAACTTACCCTCCACGCGTATTCTAGTTGAGTGAGTGAGTTGTTGTAGCGCCCCCTCACCGTAGGGTACACATCGGGACACCCGAAGGTCGCTCCGACACATAACCCACGATAAAGGTGCACTACCAGAAAATTCCCACTAATAATCCACATGGCATCGCAATAAATAAATCATAATATCAGAAATCACTAAATTTAAAATCATAACATCAATCTTGATACAGTCATCCAAAAGCATAATAGACAAGTCTATCAGTCCCCTAAACAAAACCAAAAAGGAAACTGATACAAACGTCTACCTAAGTCATCCTCAAAAGTCCATCCCAGCTGACCGACTTGTATGCCATCGCTTCTCTTGCCAGCACGCTCGCAGGGCAGGAAGAGACTATCTCCGGAGCTAGGGGTCTAGTCTATCAGTCCTGAAAAATTAGATGCAATTTTGGGTGAGTCTGCGAACTCAGCGAGAAACCATCATCGATGGTTCACTCAAATCATGCATTACGCAGATTGCGTACAGCATAGCACAGTAAGATACAATTAGTATATAACAACTTGCAGTAGCCTATAACAGTTTGCAGTATCATATAACAATTTACAATAAATCATGTCATCACGTAATTCAGTAATCATCACAATTCAGTCACTCATGTATATGCAGTGCATATGAGACTCTTTTCAGTTATTCAGTGTTGTGCCCAAGTGCTCAGTCAGTATTCAGTGGGGACGCGTCAGGAATTTCTCCCCTCGAGCTCGAGGCCCGATCAGTACAGTGTTAGAGCTCGAAACTCTTTTCAGTGATAATAGCAACTTGGGTCACATGTTCATTATCTGATCATGCATTTATGCATGTAATGCAATGTTCAGTAATTCAGTGGTATGACTATAAAAGTCCAGTATTGCAGTTCTCAGTGTCATGTAACAGTGCAGTTCAGTTCAGTAAAACATGCAATTCAATTCTAACATTCCAGTAATCATACAGTTCACCTTTGCAAGTAGTCATACAGAGCATTTAAAC
>JANZLD010000006.1:38545548-38555892 GCA_026413575.1 Erythroxylum carthagenense | reverse complement strand
TTCTAAGAAAATCTCCTCCAAACATTTCTCCTCCTTTCCCACCAAAGGATTTTGTTAACCTAGTTGTCCTTGAAGAACACATGGTAAATCAAGTTGGTTGAGGATACAACAACAAGGAGAAGATAGATTGCTAAAGGAAAAGATTCAAAGGCAAAGGATTTGGATATAAAAGGAAGGAGAGGATAGCGTAGAGAGGATTTAAAGTTGTAGCAAAGGAGTTGGTAATACTCCTCATCTTGTTTATGTTTTTACTATCCTTATACCATATCATGTATGGATTGGCATGATGATTTGGATTTGTTGCGTCCGCTGGAAAAATGATTTCATGAAAATTTTGAAATCTACCGTTTCTCCAAATATAGCATGCTTTCTTTTTCTGATCCAACATATAAATCATGTCTAATCACCTCTAAGGCATTAGAACACATTTAATTCAAGCACTACGATCATATCCATCCAATAGACTTGGTTTTACACACTTAGAAGCTTATATGTCGAAAATCTTTAAGATTTCGCATACAGATGAACTCTAAGTTCATGTAAGATCATATGATTATATAAATCACTATCATATATACTCAAAACGATTTGAATACATCTTTGAACTCATATGTAACCATGTTTATATCAATATATAGTAGTATTTACAAGTACAGAAGAATACAAAAGGGCTCAAAGATTTCGGAGTTACGAGTCTGAACATTAAGTAGTGCCTGGATGTAGTGGGAGGGTTATGAGACAACCTGACAAGTATCTAGGTCTAGGAGAAGGCTTAACTGCCATCTCAGACTAAGAAAAAATGGATCTCATTACTTATACTATTGGACCCCATTTTCGGAGTCCAACTTCGAAATCATAAAACGTGAGCGTATTACATTGTAGGGTTATTTCAATGAAATCTCCTTAACCATCATCGGTTCATCTTTATGATCTTATACCATAAGATGTTAGGCCCGGGTGTCGTTGCTAGTCCAAGGAAACAATTTGGGATAGTCGGGTGAAAATCATGGAAAAGAAAGGTAGATGAAATTCAAGAAACTAAAAGAAATTTTGCAGTAGCATGGCAGGTTCGCCGCTATGAACATCTGGCTTTGCCATCGCGAAGTCCTAAGGTTCAACGAGAAAACCCTTCGGGAGAATTACGCCGTGGTGAATGTAATTACCTCACCTCAATGAAATTGAAAAAAATCCATCAGAAATCTCTTCAGGAAAGGTTTATCGCGGCCAAGTTTGGCTTCACCATGGTGAAACCTTCAATTCCACAACCGGTCCCAAAAATTAATGCTAAACTTTTTACACATACAATTCCCACAACCCTTGACCACTCAAACCAAAATAGATGCAAACATTAACCCAAGAAACTTCCTATGAAATGCTTGAAATTGAAATGTGAAAACCTAGAAATTCATGAAAAAACACAACTATATTTCATTAACCTCAAAAGATAAGAGTTTACAAAGCTTTAATGGGCATTTCAAGCCATAATACATCATTTCACAAAATCCCTAAATATAAAAGATACTTGAAATCTAACTAAAGCCTTATGCTTCCAAAATCTAGCTCAAAATACAAAAATATACACAATCGGAGTGATGCTTTGACTCTCTTTCACTTGATCTCTTGCTCATCACCAGGAGATGGGAAGGAATAGAGGTGGGCTTAAAAGCATATGGGTAACAAGTTTATAATCGTAAAGAAGCAAAACCATTAAAAATGCTCAAGGTCATAATCACTTTGCATCAAAATCCATAAAACACATAATTCCAAAGTTCTCACATCGTTAAACAATTCATAAGCAATATAAGTTATGCACTCATCAAACTTGTCAACACATTCCAAATACATAATCACGTCAGAAATGGTTTGCATAGGTTCATAAATAGAACATACTAACACATTCCTACATAATAGTCTTGTGTAGTCTTAAATAGAACGTACTATCATAATTCCGCATAATGGTTTTATGTAGTCGTAAATATGAAGGAGTCCATAAATGAGCTCCGTGCCACTAATGGGTAGGAGGGAGAAGTCTTCTCTTCCTCTTTCTTTTTTCCCCTTCTTGGACAACCTCAAAATCACTCTTCAAGGTTAAGAAACGATGAAACCTAACTCCTTTCTCCCTTCTTTCTTTCTTCTCCGCGACACACTCACTTCTTCCTCTCTTCACTCACGTTTTTCTTCTTCTTCTAAGGGCAAGACCACAATTATTTTTCCAATTCTACCCTTAATGAGCGTAAAAAGTCCACTTTGCATTTCTTTTAATGCCTTATGGCTTTTAAACTTAAGAAACTTGCCCAATTTTCCCTTATACATTCTTACTACTTAAATTCTAACATTTCTTTTAAAAGTTCTAATTTCTATTTGTGCCCACTAAATTAATGACTAAATTCTAAGAAAATAAAATAAAAATAAATTCCATAAATAACTCAATAAATCAATAAATAAAATAAAAAATCATGGGGTCCTTGAAATTCTTACCGAAGTCGTTGAAGAGGTGTGGATACTTCTCCTTCATGGCTTCTAAGGGCTCCACGTGGCCTTTTTAGTATAATGGTTTCTCCATAAGATTTTAATAAGTTGAGCTGTCTTGTTCCTGAGGACCTTCTCCTTAGTGTCCAAAATCTCCACCGAAGTCTCCTCATAAGTTAGATCATCTCTTAACTAAACCTTAGTGGTTTGAATGATGTGAGAGGGATCTGATCTATACCTCCTTAATTTGGAAACACAAAAGACATCATGTATTTGTGGCAATTCCGATAGGAGCGCCAACCTATACGCTAGTGGTCCGATCCTCTTAAGAATCTTGTAGGGACCCATATACCTTGGGCTCAACTTGCCCTTCTTACAAAATCTCATGACTCCTCTCTAAGGAGATGTATTAAGAAATACTTTCTCACCAACTTCGTACTCCATTTCCTTTTGATGTGCATCAGCATAGCTTTTTCATTTTATCTTGAGCTTCTTTAAGCCTTTGCTTAACTAAATTGACCTTGTCAACAGTCATCTAGAGTAACTCTGGTCCCACTAGTCTCCTTTCTCCTTCATCATCCCAACATATAGAAATTCTACAACTCCTTTAATACGGTGCTTTATAAGGAGCCATCTAAATGCTCGAGTGGTACAAATTATTATAACCAAATTCAATAAATGACAAATGCTAATCCCATGCACCTTTGAAATCCATCACACAAGTTGTGAGCATCCCTTCAAGGATTCAAATGGTCCTCTCATATTGGCCATCTATTTGAGGATGACAAGCAATGCTAAAATTTAACTTGATCCTAGAGCTTCTTACAGATCTTCCAAAAATCTCGAAGTGAACCGAGTGTCTTTATCAAAAACTATAGAGTCTGGAACCCTATGTAGTCTCATTATCTCATCAATATACTTCTTTGCTAGCACATGCAGAGAATCAGTCTGTTTAATTACTAAAAAATGGGCTAAGTTCGTCAACCAACCAATAATAACCTATATAGCATCATGCTTCCTATTGGTTTTAGGCAAACCCATCAGAATAAGATTACTTCCAGAGTAAACAAGCATTAAATTCTTTATCCTACGAAGATACTTCAGTATACACTTAACCGTAGTCCAATGCTCCATTCCTGGATTAGATTGAAATCTACTTACCAGTCCTACTACATAACAGATATCTACTCTAGTGCAAAACATTGCATATGTTAAACATCTAACTGCCAAAACATATGGAATGTTACACATGCGTTCAACCTCCTCTTGGGTTTTAGGTGCTTTTCCTTTGAAAGTTTGATTCCAGTCTAGTAGGTGTGAAACCTCTCCTTAAATCTTACATGGAAAACTTATTGACCATATTCTCAATGTAGGTTAATTGAGACAAGGCTATATATTTTTTCTTAGGATCCCTTATAAGTTTGATCCCTAGAACATAGTTAGCCCCTCCCAAATCCTTCATTGAAAACTATTCATTTAGCCATCCTTTAACTGTAGATAACATTCCCACATCATGCCCAATGAGCAAAATGTCGTCATTATACAGGATTAGAAAAATAACCTTTCCATCTTGTGTCCTTTTGTAGACACAAGGCTCATCTAGGTTTTGTATGAACCCATAGGTTTTGATAGACTTATCAAACCTAATGTTCCAAGACCTAGATGCTTACTTAAGCCCATAAATGGAAATTTAAAATTTTCATACCTTATGCTCATTTCTTGGCTCAATGAATCCTTCTGGTTGATCCATATAAATGGTTTCCTCAAGATCCCCAACAAGAAATGTAGTCTTGACATCCATTTTCCATATTTCATAATCGAAATAGGATGTTATAGGCAAAAGAATCTTGATGGACGTAAGCATGGCAACCAGAGAAAAAGTCTCCTCATAGTCTATACCCTCTTTTTGAGTATGGCCCTTAGCTACCAATCTAGCTTTAAAGGTCTCTACCTTTCTATATGATCCTCTTTTCCTTTTTTAGATCCATTTACACCCAATGGTTTTAACATCTGGAAGTAGATCTACAAGGATCCAGACTTCATTAGCACACATGGAATCTATTTTTGATTCCCTAGCCTTGAGCCATTTTTCTGCATCAACATCATTAATAGCCTATATACATGTAATGGGATCTGTTTCTTCTTGGTTTGACATGAAAATAAAAGCTTCTCCTAGACCTAGATACCTATCTGGCTGTCTCACAATCCTCCCACTATATCTAGGCACTACTCAATGTTTAGGTTGCACTTCTGACTCAACTCTTGAATCCACTTCGGCATCTTGTTCTAATATATCCATATCAACTATTGAATTGGATGAAATAGATATTTCCATTAGTACTACTTCACTTCTTCCTTTGTGATTTCTCATAAACTCTTCCTCTAGGAAAGGCGCATTTGTCAACACAAATACCTTCTTGTCTTGAAGATTGTAAAAATTGTACCCTCGAGTTCCTTTATGATATCCTACAAACAAATATACTTCTAACCTTGGTTCCATTTTTGTGGATTCAAGCCTTAGAACAAAGGCTGGGCAGCCCCAAGACCTTAAGTGTCATAATGAAGGAACTTGACTAGTCCACAACTCCCTAGGTGCTTTACGAACCGATTTGGATGGAGCAAAGTTAAGAAGATATGTTGCCACTTGTATGGCATATCCCCAAAACATTTCCAATAAAGTCCTATTTCTCCTTTTTGCTAGACCATTCTGTTGAGGCGTTCGAGGAGCTAACAAGTTGGAAACAATTTCATTGTCAATTAAATATTGCTACAACTCTCTAGATAAGTACTCATAACCTCGATCCGATCGAAGTTGTTTTAATGACTTGCCTAGCTACTTCTCAGCTTCAGCTTTGAATTCTTTGAAATTTTCAAAAGATTCACTCCTTTTATGCATCAAATATAAATAGCTAGGTCTTGAGTAATCATCTATACAGGTTATGAAGTATTCATAAACTCCTCTAGCTTGTACATTTATTGGCCCACACGCATCAGTATGTACCAGGTCCAACGTGATTTCAGATTTGTTTCCTTTAAAAGGAAATGAGGACTTGGTCAATTTTCCTTCAATACAAGATTTGTAGGTGGGTATTGAATCTTTATCCAAGCCCATAAGGATCCCATCCTTTACTAACCTACCAAGTCTTTTCTAATTGATATGATCCGTCCAATCTTAAGTGCCACAGATATCTAGAATTAATGCTAGAGTCATTGGAATATCTTGGTTTTATCAATTCTATGGTGTTTAATGCGCCTGTCATAGGTTTTATAAAGAACAATCCTTGCTTAATTATTGCATCACATATAAAATACTTATTCTCATATATTGAAACATCATTTTCAAAATATAAGGAATAACTGCTTTTTATTAAATAGAATACAAAAATTATGTTCCTTACAATCATTGGCTTGTAATAAACATCCTCCAAATATAACCTATGACCATTAGGAAAGTCCAAGATAACCACTCCCACTAATTTTGCTAAAATATAGGATCCATCTACTATCTTGACTTGAAACTGGCCTTCAGGTAGTCTTTTCCTTTGCTGGAATCCCCATAAAGAATTGCAAAATGGTTAGTGGCTCCTAAATCTAATACCTAAGAATTAGATAAATCTGCCACATTTCTAGTTCCTAACAAACTTAGGAAACCTTTACCTTGTTTACTTTTGAGGGACTCAAGATAGATTGGGCAGTTTCTTTTCTTATGTCCCATCTCATCACAATGGAAACACTTTTTGTTGGTGTTCTCTTTGGCCTTCTTTTTCATGGGTTAGGCCTTGGCCCCTATTTTAGTCTTCTTTTTCATTAGACCCTTTTTCTTTTGCTTGCTCTTACCCTTGGGCTTAAAAGATGATGCTACATTAGCTTCTGGCTCATGAGCCTTGATATTCAATATCTCCTCTATACTCTGGTGGGTATTCATCAACCCACTCAAGGTGTAATCCTTGTTGTTGAGCTCATAGTCCAACTTAAACTGCCAAAAATAAGAGTTTAAGCTATCGATGATCATAATCATCTACGTGTCCACATCCATATCTACCCTAAGCATCTATGTTAGACCCCGATTGAGAAGCCCAACATTCAGAGTCATAAAGCGTGAGCATATTATCCTATAGGGTTATTTCAAGGAACCCTCATTAGCTCTCATCCCACAAGGGTGGGGCCCACACGAGTCAACATCCAAAACAAACTCATTTCTCCGATTTCATAACAGAATTTTGGGAAAACTCAAATTGGAATTACAATTTGACTTCTTCGGAACATTTGTTCCCCATTGTCTTAAGTTTCTAATGACACCAAAACCATTCAAATTAGACTAGAAATCTAAGAGTTAGGGTCTAAACCTTTTCAAACTGTTATTAAACTAAAATAGTACACTGCATCCAACTTCCATCTAGAGATTGTAAGTCCTAGGGATTGAGTTAAAATTCTATTCCTTCAGATCATTTATAGCTCTATGTCAGTTATGGATGAAAGAATCAAACTAGGTTTTGTCCTTAATCATATTGAACCTACTTTGGGACAATTGGCATAACTTATCAAATTAAGGCCATTTTAGGATGGTTTCGAAGAGGACTTCGAGATCTAAAACTTTTGTAAAGACCTTGAAGGTAGATTATATCAACGTGGACATACAGAAGATATTTTACAATTGGCATAACTTTCTATAGAGATATCAGATCAATGTCAATCTTAGATGTTTGAAAGAAGAATTCAAGATTTACAATTTCATGAAGCATAAAAGCAAGATTTTGTCATCTAAAGGGTTAGGACTGGACTAGATAATACAAAATGAACAGTACCTAGAAGGAGTTTATGAATAGTACACAGAAGATGTTTTACAGTTAGCATAACTTTCTCTAAAGATATCTAATCAAGGTCATTCTTATATTGTTTGAAAGAACAATTCAAGAGCTACAACTTTCATGCAGACATCATAGCGAGATTTTGTCATCTAAAAGGGTCAAAAATGGGCCATACGATACAAGATGAATAGTACATAGAAGGAGTTTCAGTCAAATACCTATTTGGAATAATTAGCATAACTTTCTCTAGGTGTATCGGATCAAGGTCATTCTTAGAGGGTTCGAAAGAAGACTTTAAGATTTACAACTTTTATGAAGACTTGAAGATATATTCTATCATTCACATAGTCAAAATTGGACAATAATGTGTAAGATGAAGAGTACACAGAAGATACACGTCATCACAAAAGATACACATCATCACAAAAGATACACATCATCACTAGAAGATACACGTCATCACTAGAAGATAAACGTCATCACCAAAAGATACTCTCTATACTCCTGATCATCTCCACTTATAAGGATCATAACTTTCAACTCCGATGTCCAAAAATTTCATACTATATAACGTTGGAAAGCTTACTTTCTAAAAGACAACTTTGTATAATTTAGATCAATCCAGTTTTCCTATTGAAGTCAGATCACAAAATTTAACCCTATGGAAGGCTTGAAATTTACACTGTGGAAACTTGGAATGTCCTTAGCATAACCATTCAGCTACCAAATTGACTTCATTAAACTCTCAAACCTCAACTTATATGACTCATCATTTATAACTAATTCTCATCATTCATAATGCCTATTTTTCTTGTCCATAACATCTCACTTATGTGTGTGTATATATATATATATATATATATATATATGTATACCATTCATGCTCAAAATCATCGACTCAAGTTAATAACTTCTTTAAGTATATCTAATTCCAACTCAATATCATCCAAACACAATTCATATTTAATTAACATCAATAGAATAAAGTTTTTACAAGGCTTTAATAGGTATCTATCAGTATCTCAGAATCTCAAAATATAGAAGAATACATGAGCAATAATTTGCTCAAAATGCAACTAAAGCCTTATTTTACAAAACTAGCTTAAAATACAAAATTAGGCATAATCAGAGTGATGCCTTGACCCTTGGTTACTCGTTCTCATGCTTTTCACCTGAATATGGTACAAAAATGGAGGGGTAAGCTTAAAGCTCGTGGGTAACAATTTTATAATCGGTTGTAAGCAAAAACCATTTTAAGACTCATATTGAAGCAAGATTCATACATTTCCCAAATCTCAATTTATCAACAATTCATAAGCAACTTAATTCATGCATCATCAAACTTGTCATCACATTTAAACACATAAGCACATTGGGATGGTTTGGGTGGATCCAAAATAGAACATACTACACAATTCCTATAAGGTCTTCTGTAGCCGTGAACAGAACGTACTAATGCAATCTCACATGATGGTTTTCCATAGCTGTGGACTTAGGGGAGTCCATGAAGGAGCTCCATGCTACTAGAGGGTAGGCGGAAGAAGCCTTTGGTCAAAGTGCACTTGACATACTTAAGGAACCACCACAAACCCACATAATCATGCCTTTCACATCTTGAAAATTTGTTGCTCAAAATGACACATTTTCGAAACATGATATTATAAACTTGATATCCTTTCAAAAATCATTTCCATTTTTCCTTTCATAACTTATCCACAAAATTCATACACACAACACGTAGCACTTTCTCAAAGAACTTAAAGAACAATAAATGCATATGTAAAAGTAGTTGAAAACATTTATTTCCTTTTTCTTGAAAGAAACATTAATGGCTTATTATTTAATTACAAAAAATGTAACCCACCTTGAATTCCTTGCAATTAACTTATTCAAATATGCCTCTCCTCTTGCTCCTCTTGTCTTTCTTGGTTCCCTTTTCATAGGCAAAAATCCTAAGTTCAAATGGGTTTCAAAATTGAAATTCACAAAGTACATTTACTAAAATTGATCCTAGAGTACCTAAACCCATGCATTTCTTAAGCTTCATGAACCAAATTCCTTCCAAAAATCCAAAGCATAAAAAATGCTCTTAGCTTAAATCTTCACCAAATGAAGAGATGTTTGGATCAAAAGAAAGCTCTTATCTTCCTCTACCTTTTTCCCTTCTTGCACAACCTCAAAATCTCTCTAAAAGGCTTAGAAAAGATGAAACCCTAGCTCAACTCTCTTCTTTCCTCTCAACCACTGAAATCTCTCTTCTTTCTCTCTTTGATTTGTTATTTCACTTCCTTCTTTCCTATTTTCGTTTTTCCCCCTCTTTAGGAAGAAGACAACACTTCTTTCTTCCCATTTTACCCTTAATGATTGAGAAAAGTCCACCTTGCCCTTCATTTAATGCCTTATGGTTTTTAAACTTAAGTAAGCTACCTGAAGTACCCTTTTATGCATTCTTATTGCTTTTAATTTAACTAATCCATGCAATAAATCTATTATCATAGACCTAAAAAAATTAACCCCCAAAAATTTGCCTATCATAACATCATAAATCATGCTTAATTAAAGAAAAAAATTAGGGCCAACATTTCTCCCCCTCTTAAAAGAATTATGTCCCTAAAATTATTACCTGAGTCATTGAAGAGTTATGGATACTTCTCCCTCATAGCTTCTAATGTTGGGTCCCAGACCCTCCGCAATTGGTATTGTCCGCTTTGGTCTTCCCTCGGAATCGATCCCCTAACCTCATGGTTTTGTTACACCCAGTGCACGCCTCCACTACCATTGAGCTAAGTTCCTTTATAAAACTTGTAGATTTAGGTCTCTAGTTTAATTTAGAGCAAGAATCGTCTCGTTCCGAGCTCTACAGCTCCAGATATTTCAAAATTAGTAAAATATATTTAGACTTTACCAATCGATCTCCATACTTTATTTCAAACCACCGTTTTCAATTTAAAATAAAATATGGTAAATCGAGTGTGGAAAGATAGAAAAACCTCTTAGAAATCCATCGCTTCAAAAATGAGGTCGATCGGAGGTCTGTGCAAAAAGTTATGGCCAAAAGAAGGAAGAG
>JANZLD010000006.1:38440416-38451110 GCA_026413575.1 Erythroxylum carthagenense | reverse complement strand
AATACATGAATTACCATCTGAAAGTTAACAAGTCATAACTTCCAACCTAAAAATCGAAAAATGTCATACTTAGTGGCGATAGAAAACTAACAAGAAAAACTTCAACTTTCATGAAGACCAATTTCTCAAAATCTGCCTACTTTAGCCTAGAAAAATTTCCCAAAGTTTCTGGTCACAAATCTTCAATGTTAGAATCATGACTATTTACCCTACACATATTGCCTACTTTCAAGACAAAATTCAGAACCTTACAAGCCACAATTGGACAGAACTTCCTTCATAAGAATTCTATCCAAACTTCTTAAGTTTAATTCAAGCTAAACATCATCTAAATAGCATAACCATTAAAAAGTTATGACCCAAACATTGAAACATACTCACATTCCATTTTCCAACTTTTACACCTAACTTTACTCCTATCATTCCAATACCATTTCTACACCAATAAGCATCCAATTTAGTTAAGAAATCAGCCAAAATTTCATCAAGACCTTCACTTGAACAGGTAGCCCCAAAATGGCAGCACACACACACAACTTTCTTTCTTTAATAAACACTCATCTAACATCATCAAACTTAATCCAAAACACTTAATTCACATACTACACATGCTATATCATTCATCTTCAATCAATCTTAAATCAACCAAGACAATAACCTACCCATTTATACCAAACATAAGTTCATGCAATTAATGCACAAGACATCACAATAAAAGCATCTAACTACCAATTTAAGAACATAAAACATAGTCCTTACCTATTTAGCTTTCACTCCTTCAATTCTCCAAACTTTTCATCAATTCTCTACCTTCCTCCCAACACCATCCACGGTCACCATCTTCTTTAAGGGGAAAAGTTTATGCTAGGCTGTTTTAGGAGAGTTAAAGGAAGAGAAAGCAAATAACAAGAAAGAGTGTCTTGTGTGGGTAGAGCTTGAACCAACGAAGGAGGAGAAAAGAAGAAGCTACGGATGAGAAGGAAAAATTTGCATTTAAAAGTGATTTTAAACTCTTGCAAAGGAAAGCATCATGATAACTAAAGGAAGGCTAAGTCTTACTTAACCTAAGTATAAGACATAGGTAGGCAAGTGACAAGTGTCACTTGCTACATGTCCACTCTTAAACCCCTTTCCAATAAAATTTCCATTTCTACTCCAATTTCTCTCCAAAATTCCAATGCCTCAAATTAATAAATCCTACCATCATGTATCTAAATTTTCAGTATCATTGGACAGTCATTTTTTGTACAGAAAATCCAATCTGTCCGCCACTTGGCAATTTTTTTGGTCCGAAAATTTTTCCCGAAATTTTTCAGAAAAATTTCTAAAATTTTCCAAAAATGTAAAACACACAAAAATTCACTCCAATTCAATTTTCAAGCACAAAGTCATATTTTTCACAATAAACACATTTATAGACATATATGCCGAGAAATGTCATAAATGCATGTACAATCATGTGCATGTGCAAAAATTTCTATTCATGTATATATGGAGGCCATATTATGCATGATCATGTCGAGATAAGTTTACACGCTCATAACCTATTTCAAATTACTATTTTACCCTTCCCATCGGTGATGGGATGTTACATATATAAAGGAATTAACTCTCTCAATATGTTCCTTTCCCCTCTATCTCCCTCTTTTTAAGAAGAAAGACTCAAATAAGCTATTTATAGACACTCAAATAAGCTATTTATAGGCACCTTTGGCTTTACAATTTAGAAATTCTAATTAAACTAAACTAACTAGATCACCTCTATCTTTATTATATTATATCAAATTAATCAATTGGACGATATTTCCATTTAAATAGGTATTTATCTTATACAATTTATCTATATCACAACTAACAAGAAAAGAGATTACATTTAATAAGAGATGATACATCCATATTCATAAAGAACTATACCATCTTTAGATAATCTTCTCGCATGGTTTTTATCTTTTAGAGCTGATGTATATCTACTGTAATCTTATTTGCCACATTATCCAAGATCTCCCATTGATCTCTATCCGTTGATGATGAGTCATCCTAGCCTACAGCCTTTCATAGTACACTAGTTCAATAATGTCAAGTACATTAGTCATAGTTCGTTTATTTGAGTACATATTAAGTCCTTAGAGCTCTCACATGTCTTCTTCATACATGTGATCCAATTAACCTTTAACCTAAGATTCATCTCAAGCTATTGCATAGTCTCACATCCGAATCTCGCATCTTGCTAAATATTTTCACTAATGTGCATCAATGCATGCCAATATTTGACAATGTCTATTTTCCTTACCTACTCATAAGTTTTTGCCTCATTATGTCGCCCCGAGTGTGAAACATTAGTCAAGACTCACAAACAACTTAGGGGTTCTAATACCAGCTAGGGAATTAATAAATAATTCGTTCATAGCCAGTTAAAATATGTTCCAAATGTTGGTAATATATTATGGAAATAAACTAGCATATGAGAAACTAAAACATTCTTAAATGAGACTTAGGATTTCCTAATGTTCATTCTACAACAATGTTCTTGTAAATTGACTTCTTTGTTTAGGATGACAACTGGGCCAGGGCCCAGCCTAACTTGCACTTAGGTCAACTGAACCTCAAGCCTAGTTTTCTTAAAAAATTGGGTCTCGGGTAAGGCTCAAGCTCAAGCTTAATTCGACCTTTATAAGCAAAACGAAGTCTTTTTTTTTCTAAAAATAACATCATTTTATATTTTTAATTTTAAAAAAGGTTTGGGTTGGGCTCAGACTCGGCCTCGACTCAAGTTTCCACTGGTTCAGTTAGGTCCAAGTTTGGGTGGCTATCTCGAGCCTTAGGTCGAGCCCAAATCGCAATGACAAAGGGTGATTAGGTCGGGTCTATTCCATTGTCATCCCTATAAATCTCTGTATAACTTGCTCAAAGTCTTATATTGCCTCATGAGCTTTTCAATGACATTGACGTAGGATAAGCAATACTTTTCTTACTTAATTTTGACAATGGGCATTCTATAGGTCCTTGTACTCCTCATTCAAGTTTATTAATTAAATTATTTTCAACTCTTAAAATAAATATTTGAACTAAAATTTGATGGTTCACAAGTTTTATTGATATAATATAATTAATAGAACCCATAATATTGATAACTTTGGTAACAATTATCTCTTAAATAAAAGTATTATATAATTGTATAAAAGATAAATATAACCACAAATATATGATTTAAGTATTTTTCAAATTTTATATGCGGTTTTTCTAAAAGAAATCGGTTAAAAAGCACCACCCGCAATGTTGTTTAGTGACACTATGGAGTGAACTAGGCGGCTTATCCGTAGTCCACACACAGTGGCAAGTTACCTGAAGACACTGGGACTATGTTGGCGGGCTTGTTGGAACCCATCATGATCATCCACCCTCCGTCGCGAGCACCACTACCGACACCATCACACTGTGATACAAAGCTCACCAATACCAATGCCCTTTCCTTTCAAGCACCCAATCGAAAGACTCGCAAACCTGTGCACATTAGTCAAGAGAAAGCATCTTCCAGTATATTTGCTTCACTTCTGAACTCTTGTCATTGCCGAGATTTTGGTATCCAGGTTCATGCCCATGCCATCAAAACTGGGTTCGGCAGCGATGAGTTCGTTGACACCAAGTTGCTTCAGATGTATTCTCGTTGCGGCTGCTTGGAAGATGCGAACTTCTTGTTTGATTCAATGCTGGTTAGGAACTCGTACGCTTGGACTGCAATTCTCAATGTTCATTTGGATCGTGGGCTGTGTGAGGAAGCGGTTTCTCTTTTTCAGGAGTTACAATTTGAAGAAGTTAATATGGAATTCTTTGTTTTTCCTGTTGTGCTCAAGATTTGTGCTAGTCTAGGCATGGTGGAACTAGGACGGCAAGTACATGGAATAGTTTCTAAGAATCATTTATTTTCAAACGTCTATGTTAGTAATGCGCTGATTGATATGTATGGTAAATGTGGAAGTTTAGGGGATTCCAAGAAAGTGTTTTCTTCGATGGCCAAGAAAGATAGTGTGTCATGGAACTCCGTGATCACAGCATGCGCTGCTAATGGAATGGTTTATGAGGCCTTGGATTTTTTGGAAAAAATGGCGTGTTCGGATAATATGATACCAAATATTGTCTCTTGGAGTGCAATTATTGGAGGGTTTGCACAGAATGGTTATGATGAAGAGGCCGTGGAGCTGCTACATAGAATGTTAGCAGAAGGGCTTGAACCAAATGCGCGAACTTTGGCCAGTGTGCTTCCAGCATGTGCTAGATTGCAGAAGCTGAAACTCGGAAAAGAATTCCATGGCTATATCACTAGACGCGGGTTTATGTCTAATCATTTTGCGGTGAATGGGTTAGTTGACATCTACAGGAGGTGTAGTGATATGGGTAGTGCATTTAAGATCTTTTCTAATTTCTCTGTTAAAAATGCAGTTTCCTGTAATACAATGATTGTTGGATATTGTGAGAATGGAAACGTCTCCAAGGCCAAAGAGCTGTTTCTCCAAATGGAGTCTGCTGGGATCAAGAGGGATTTGATTTCATGGAACTCCATGATTTCTGGATATGTGGATAACTTACTATTTCGTGAAGCTTTGACTATGTTTCAAGAATTGATGAGGGTGGAAGGAATAGAGCCTGATTCTTTTACTCTGGGAAGTGCTTTGAATACTTGTGCTGATTTGTCTTCTCTGGGACAAGGGAAGCAGATACATTCTCATGCCATTATTAAGGGTTTGCAGTCTAATACATTTGTCGGTGGAGCTCTGGTGGAAATGTACTCTAGATGCCATGATGTAGTTGCTGCTCAGATGGCTTTTAATGAGGTTGTCGAGAAGGATGTACCCATATGGAATGCACTGATATCTGGCTACGCTCGTTGCAATCAGATTGAAAAGGTTCAAATTTTACTTCAGAAGATGAAAGAAGATGGCTATGAGCAAAATATATACACATGGAATGGCATCCTTGCAGGTCATCTTGAAAATGACCACCTTGATTTAGCTATGAAGTTGTTCTATGAAATCCAGACCTTAAATTTGAGGCCCGATATATACACAATTGGAATTGCTCTAGCTGCTTGCTCAAGGTTAGCAACACTTGAACGGGGGAAACAGGTTCATGCATATTCAGTCAGACTTGGTTATGACTCAAGTACGCATATAGGAGCAGCCCTTGTAAACATGTATGCCAAATGTGGATATATGAAGTATTCACAATTGGTATATGATAGGATATCAAGCCCAAACTTGGTGTCTCACAATGCCATGCTCACAGCCTATGCCATGCATGGGTATGGAGTGGAAGGAATTGCTCTATTTTGGAGAATTTTGGATGCTGGTTTTACACCTGACAGTGTGACTTTCCTGTCTTGTCTTACCTCTTGTGCTCATGCTGGATCAGTTGGGAGGGGCCGTGAACTTTTTAATTTGATGTCATTCTATAATTTGAAACCCACATTAAAACACTACACAGCCCTGGTTGATCTCTTAAGTCGTTCGGGACAACTTGGGCAGGCCTATGAGCTTGTTAAGAATTTGCCGATGGAACCTGATTCTGTTTTGTGGGGTACTCTGCTTGGAGGCTGTGTTATTCATGGTCATGTTGGGCTGGGAGTAATTGCAGGAGAGAGGCTTATAGAGTTGGAACCGAACAACAGCGGGAATTTTGTTCTGTTGGCTAACTTGCACGCGTATGCAAGGAGATGGTCTGACCTGGGAAGAATAAGACAGATGATGAAGGATGAAGGACTGCTAAAGAATCCTGGATGTAGTTGGATTGAGGATAAATATGAAATTCATGCCTTCCTTTCTTGTGACAGATCGCACAGAAGAGTGGAGGAGATTTATACCGCAGTAGATAACCTAACGCTTCACATGAAAACCTGGAAATCGACTGAGCTCAAGTAATGCAAGTGGAAGGGTTATGCTTTTTTCCATAAATATTTGAGTTTGGGTTTGAAATGGCATTTTGTCACTGTTGAACTCGGGAATTGAAAATCACACTGATACTATATACCCTGTTCTAACCATGTAATAAATATAAAATGACATCATTCTGGGACAAAAACAGAGTTGAAATAGGATAACTAGGACGGAGGATCTAAACGTGCTTTGAGCTTTCATCCACGAGCAATCGACAATTGGTTTTTGCTGATGTCTAATGCAGAATCAAGCGGCATGTTGATTGAGCTTCCTTGACCAGGTTGGTTAATTCCGCACTTATGCCTGTCATGCGTACCTTTAAAGCTTGTTGGACGCGCAATAATACTTCCAAGATCGATTAGATCACTTCAATTAATAATACATTACTGAAATGATGAAGATAACTAAAAAATAAATAATACATAAAATTTAACGTAAAGAAATTCTCTAATACAGAGGTGAAAAGTGCTGAGACAAACCAAAAAAAAAAATCACTAAATGCAATAACAAGATACAAATATTGTTAAAATTTTGAGCTATCTCACTCAAGTAAGACCTCAGAAGTCACAAAACAACCATAAGTAATCTTAATCTGTTTTTAGCTCTCTTTCAAAAACTTGTTGGAGCAAGTATTCTAATTAATCTTTAAAACAACGCTTCACAAGGACGATCCTAGAAACGCCGAATATCGTTATCGACACAAGAAACTCGTCTTTTCCCAAAACAACGTTGACATGCAGTTGTCGGTAGTAACGAACCATCAGTTGATGGGAACAACTATTTACAGTGGTCCCACAGCATGCTTGTGTTTGTAAGAGGGAGAGGGAAGGAGAAATATCTCACAACCGAGCCACTAGTTGTGTCTAGCTCAAAATATGGGGTGTGGATGATCGAAAACAGCCATGTAACGAGCTGGTTGGTTAATTCCATGACTCTCGAAGTTGGTGAGCAGTTTGTCCTTGCAACCTCTACAAAAGAGATATGGGAGAATGCCAAAATGACATATACCACTATAGCAAATACTATTGCTCTGTTTAAGATCAAAGGAATTATGATGGAAACTAAACAAGGTGAGAAATCAATCACTAATTATTACACCACGTTAGTAAAATTGTGGCAACAGATGGATCTCTATGACCCACACCAATGGGCTTGCAGTGAACATATGGCGTGCTACAAGAAAATTGTGGAAAGAGAACGGGTATATGAATATCTTTTGGGACTAAACTCTATTTATGAGGAGGTTCGTGGCAAAATCATGGCAACTCGACCACTACCAACCATTATGGAAGTAGTTAATTTGGTGAAAAGTGAAGAGAGTAGAAAGCTGTTAATGCAAGGTACTCTAAGTAATAAAAATCCTACTGAATCTTCTGTTATGGTTGTAAAAAGAATAAATGGACCAGAAATGAAGAGAAAATAGGGTAAGCCTTTATGTGACAATTTTCAAAAAGGTGGACATACCAAGGACAGATGCTGGAAGATTCATGGAAAACCTTCAAATCAGAAAAACAAATCAAAGGCGGAGAACAAAAGCTACATAGCTACTGGTGGTGACAAGACCGAGGGAGATAACATACTAGTGAGCAAAGAAGCAGTTGAATTGCTAAGAAAAATCCTTAGTAAGTATGATTTGAAGGATGAAAAGGTTGTATCCACAAGTAATATGGTCCAAACAGGTAATACTGGTACTGCTTTAGGGGTTCAAACCCCAAATTGTGGTCTTTGGATTTTTGATTCATGGGCTAATGATCATTATGACCTCGGATAAGTCATTGCTTGTTGATGTACAACCTTGTCCTGTTCATTGGACTGTCAAGGTACCTAATGGACAGGTTCTAAAAGTTCAGGAGATTGGAACTGTTATAATTACTAATAAATTGATCTTAAGTGGTGTTCTTTATGTGCCTAGCTTGGATTGTAATCTGTTATCTATGAAAAGGATTACTAAAGAACATAATTGCACAGCTAATTTTGGTGCTAATGGTTGTGTTTTCTAAGATTTGGAGTTGGGGAAAAGGATTGGCATTGCTAGGGAGTTTGATGGATTATATTACATCTGCAACTCAAGAAGGAATAAAGCTCATGTTATTTTATCTTCTAATGAAGAAATTGTGCTTTGGCACTATAGGTTAGGCCATCCTGGTTTATCCTACATGAAGCATTTAAATCCCACTTTTTTCAATAAAAAGGAAATGTTTCTTCAGTGTGAATTATGTCAACTTTCTAAACACACCAGAAATTCTTATACACCTCGAGCCTATAATCCCATTAAGCCTTTTTTCCATCATTCATAGTGATGTCCAAAGGCCATCAATGATCAAAACCAAAAACAATGTTTGATGGTTTGTAACCTTTATTGATGACTATATAAGATTGACTTGGGTATATCTTTTGAAAGAAAAACCAGAAGTTTTTCAAGTATTTAAGGAATTTTATTCCTTTATACTAAACCAATTTCACACAAAAATCCATATTTTACGAAGTGATAACAGTAAAGAATATCTAAGTCAATCTATTAGTCAATTTTTTTGACTAGCAATGGTATTATACATCAGACCTCATGCACCAATACACCACAACAGAATGGTGTTTCAGAAAGAAAAAATAGACTTTTGCTTGAGGTTGCTAGATCTATTATGCTCACAACAATTGTTCCAAATCTTTTTTAGGGGGAAGCTATTCTCACTTCTGCTTATTTAATAAATAGAATGCCATCAAAAGTTTTGGGGTTTTATACACCTTTACAAAAATTGCTTGAGATTTATCCCTTGGTTCCCTTTGTTAATACTCTACCTCAAAAGATTTTTTAGTTGTGTTGCCTTTGTGCATAATGACCATTGTGGCAAACTTGAGCCTAGGGCCTATAAGTGTATTTTCTTAGGTTATTCTTCTACTAAAAAAGGTTACAAGTGTTTCTCTCCTACTCTAAATTTGAAATGCAAGCCTATTATCCAAAAATACCCATCAGGGGGAGAGAAGTGAGAGTGAATGGTTCTTTTTAAGAAGTGACGGCTCACCGAACACACTACACCAAGAAATTTTGCCTTTTGCACCTGGCCATGACTCAACTAGACCTATAATAGACTCTGATTCTCTTAAAAGCACCTCTGTTTTGCCTACTCCTGATCAAACCATACCTGATTCTTATAAAACCATCTCTGAAACACACAATTTTGATAACATCAGACCTAAAATACTAAATCCTGACACCACCATTCCCATTGAAGCTACTAATATAGTCAGTTCCAGTCAAATCTCACTAGAATTGCACAGAAAGCAATGAATGTGATAACGAGGATATTGAAATTAGGGTGGAGAGATAGAAAGAAAAAAATCCTAAGGTGCAACCATAGTTTTACTAAAATAGGAAAGGCAAACAATAGGCACGATATGAAGCAGAACCAGAAAAATCTATCACACTTCCTGAGCAAGGCCACGGATCAAAACCTACTGCAAATTCTGAGGAGTTAGGATGGCCAATAGCTCTAAGGAAGGGAGTAGGATCTTGTACAAAGCACCTAATTAGCAATTTTGTTTCTTATAACAGGTTATCACCACATTTTAAGGCTTTTGTGACTCAGTTATCTATTGAAAAATTACTTGAAAATTTTTAGGAAGCAGTGAAGGATCCCAAGTGGAGAGAAGCTATAGATGATGAGCTGAATACACTCAAGAAAAACTAGACCTAGGTAATAACAGATTTACCACAGGGAAAATAGTGGTGGTTATAAATGGGTGTTCACCATCAAATATAATCCTAATGGAAGTATTAACCGGTACAAAGCAAGACTTGTAGCTAGAGGTTTCACACAGAAGCATGGAATTGACTATCACAAGAGTTTTGCACTTGTAGCTAAACTCAATACTGTTAAGATCCTATTAGCACTAACTGCAAGTCTAAATTGGACATTATATCAGTTAGATGTGAAAAATGCCTTCCTTAATGATGATCTTGAAGAAGAGGTATACATAAAAATACCTTTGGGACTAGAAGAAGCTACACATTCTCAGAAGTTATACAAGCTCAGAAAATCACTCTACGACCTAAAACAATCACCTCGAGCCAGGTTTGATAGATTTACAAAGGCAATGAAGAAACTTGGCTACTACCAATGTCAAACTGATCACACCTTATTTGTTCAACAACTGACTAGTGGTAAAATGACTATTCTTATAGTTTGTTTTGATGATATTGTTATTATAGGTAATAATTGGGAAGGCATGAAGGAGCTAAAAGGTGCTCTGGCCCGAGAATCCGAAGTTAAGGATATGGGCTATTTGAGATACTTCTTGGGGATGGAGGTGGCCAAATCTAGTAAGGGCATTTCAATATCCCAAAGGAAGTATACACTTGACCTTTTATAGGAAACTGGGATGATGGGGTCAAAGCCTACTGAGGCACCCATAGAATCAACTTATAAATTGAGTCTTAAAGAAGGCGTCACACTAGTGGATAAAGGGAGATATCAAAGATTAGTTGGAAAACTAATCTATTGGTCTCATACTCGACTAGATATTAGTTTTCTTGTAAATGTGGTTAGTCAGTTTATGAGCAACCCTCAATAGGAACATATGGATGCAATACTTAGAATCCTGAAGTATTTGAAAATGACTCCTAGAAAGGGATTTTTCTTTAAGAAAAGCGAGACAAGGAGTGTTTGTAACATCCCGTTACCGATGTGAGGGCATATCGGTAATTTGGATGGATTGAGCAGTGAGTGCATTCATGATTGAATTGCACGTATAGTGATTCTGCATCAGTGT
>JANZLD010000006.1:38311509-38322087 GCA_026413575.1 Erythroxylum carthagenense | reverse complement strand
TAAGAAGAGGATAAGCCAAAGAAGTTAGAAGAACAAATAATATTAAGAAGATGATAAACCATGCAAACATGCCAACTCTATTACATGTTCAAAACCTTGGACAAGTACATACCAACATTTCCAAAGGCCTCATGTATCTCCAGCAGTAGAAAATGTACAATATCTACAAGTTTCTCTATCACCTACCATCAAAATTAACAGGTTGCATATCAATAATTGTAAACTCTAATAGGATTGCTAAAACAAAGTGGAAATATGATTTACAATTGTTGTTTTTTTTTTTTAATTTCAACTAGTTGCTAACTATGGAATGGCATTGTTCTTGAACTTAAAACTAATGCAGGCATAGAGCATGTACAAACTAAGGGTAGAGAGAGATCAAAGAAAGAATTAAGAGTGCCAGGTATAGCAATTATAAACTATGAATGTGATTTTAATATAAAATGAAGTAAGATAAAGTTAGTAGACTGAAGTTACCTCTTCCAAACTTCTAGAACAAAGTGACTTTTTTAAAGGTTTCTCACTTATTTTCTTCGACTCTTTAGTGCTACTCTCAAGCATGCAAGGTTTTAACCTACAATTGTTCATAAGTTCTGAGCTTACTAATCATAAATTTTGATCTTTAAACTACTTACAACAAGGCTAATTCAAATTTATGAAAAAGTAATGGCAGTTTATGGTATAGATAATACATTGTTTAAGAAGGAGGAATGAGCTTTATATAGGGAAATACAAAGAAAAAAGCAAGGTTGCAAAGGAATGGAGCTTAACAATGACCAGCATCTAGAAATTAGGGTACAAGAGATTAATAATAGAGAAAGTTCACCTTCTCAGTATTGAGAAAGGAACGGTGACTTTGGCATAAAGTTGCAAAAGACCAATATTGAGAAAAAATGAGAGAAGAAAATTCATGATCCTTCATAAAGTCCTAAGACATTGATGTTTGATGCTCAATAGCACAAGTACATTATTTGAAACTAGAGAAAAAGGAACACATAAGAATAGGATTATGTTGCCTTGTGACAATTTACAAAGATTAAACAAAGGGGCCTTGAGCAAGAAGAATCTTCTGGCCATCTTGAGGGACAAATAGAACAACTTACAAAGAATTAGAAAATATTGAATAAATTAAACAAGGAGTAGGGGTAAAAATTTGAGTTTGAGATGCATTATAGTCAAATTGCACATTAGTAACAGAATTAGAGGGGATAAGAGTTAAAACTTTATAATGCTTAGGAAATAGGTCAATACAAGAGGTATACAGTTAAAGAAACTTACAATAACTTCATCAAGTAATTCGTACACAAGAACAAAATTTTTCCACAAAGATTCTTCATTTAGAATCCCAAGATAATCTTTTATAACACAAGCAATCCTTTGTAGAAGTTCCAAGAGAAAAGAAGGTGAGACTTTAACTCTTGTAGTTGCTACAAATAACAGTCCCACAACCTTCATGTGAAAGTAGTTCACACCTTCTAATTTTTTAATAGAGTAAAGAAAAAGAAGAAAAAAAAAGTTTCTATATAATCATACCAAATGATTTTGAATGAAAGAAAATTTGATTTGGTAAATTGCATTAGAATGCATCATAAATAAAAGATCTAGAGAAATGCATAGCTATAGGAAAATGGTGTACATGATAGAATAAATAACAAAAATTATAGGAATTATATACATTGGGAATGCCAACCAACCAAACCAAGGAACATAACTAGAAGCTAGCATAGGCTAGCCATTTTCCCCAGATCTATGGGGCCCAAAAGATAATAAGTTGAAAGATGCAAATTCTTTTCTAAGTTATCATCAACTTAGTACTTATCTATGCTAGTAGTTAACAAAAAGTCATATAAGGAAAAAGAGCATTCCTCCATTTGTAGCCCTGTTGTTGGAGTTATGTAAATATAGTTTCCTGGAAAGCAAGTATATTTACATATAACTTAATCTTCTTCTAGTTACTTTTTGTAATGCAAATATTTATTATTTATAAAACAAAAGAGTTTTTATTTGTATGAGCATTATATAACTAGTTATAAGGTATCAAGATTCTTTTGTAAGTAATATAAATATACATGGAGATGTATTGGAAACATATATATTACTAGAATATAAAGTAGTTGATTCACAGTTGAATAATCAAGTTCGTCCCTCAATTATGATTTATACTGTAGTGTTGCGATTTATCTCCGTGTAAGTAAAAGGGTTTACTTAAAGAGAATGACGAGTTTCATATCATGATAGTAGTTGACTATCGATAATGACACTATTAAATGAATCTGAAATCACATATGTTTTTAAAGAATAAAGTAGGTCATTACTTTAATCTTAAAACATACACTTTAGTATTCTTTTATCACAAACCACAATCTTGATGAATGATGAACTCATATATGTTTTATTATAATTCTTGATATGATCGGAATGGATTTTTTACAAAGTATCAACCCAGTGTCTACATGTTAGAATTATTAATTGAAACATGTATCAGGAAACATTTAGTCAAATAAAGAGTTTATAGTGATATCATCATTTCTGGATGTTTTACAAAGATTGGTAATTAAATCGACGCCAACAGTTTGATGGACTAGTTACCTATCAAGTCTTAGTACCAAGATGAGATCTTGTGTGTTAATCATCATATAGAGTAAAAGGGAGATCTAAAAGGAAAAACCAATATAAAGGAAAAATGGTAATTTTATCCTTTATTGTGTGGATGGCTATAATATGGTTCATAATAGAGTTTGCAATTGGTTATTTGAAACATGTGTTCCCATAATATTTAGTAATTCAAAAGTTCAACTAATTGTCTTTAGTGGAATGACATCTGGTTAATAAGATGGAATTAATTCTAATGAGATTAAATTAATTTGGGCGTATTGGAGCTTGAATTGTGTAAGTCCAATTAGATTCCTCACTTAGCTTTTAGAAAGGTTATCAAGCAAAGTAAGAAATATAAATAGAGGTTATCGAAAATAAGAAAGAAGAAAGGACCTAATAATACTGGAACAATTTAATTAAGGGTTAATTAAATTGGATTTTAATGCCTAGGATGAATGTTGGGCATACACTAATTAATTGTTAATTAGAAGCCCAAATGAACATTTAATGTTGGGTTACTAATTTATTAAAGATAAAAGAAGGGTAATTTTTTATTTTATAGCTAAATGTGCAGCTACACATTGAGTATTGAATTGCAAAATTTAAGATGGGTTTTTATCATGCTTCAAATGGAGTAATGATCTTATCATTAAATGGTTGTCATTTAATGATGGCATGTAACCTTTCAACATTCATTTTATTAAAGAAGGAGGAGGTGTATTGGATGTAGTCTCTCCCTTCTTTCATCTCATAACCGAAACTGAGAGGGTCTCTGTAACACCCTACTCTCGCAAGACATGTACCTGACATCCTGAGTGATATCCAAGTATGAATCCCATGAGAGTGGCATGTTAGATCAATTGTCGAAACTCATTGCAAATTGTTTGATACAATGTACGCATATGCGGAAAATTGATAATCAAATTTAGCCTAACTTGTATTTATAAAAACATTTTCAGTCACAAGAATTACAATCATTATTTAACTCATCATAGTTTCAGTAGACACTTGGGCCCATTACAGAAATGAAACACTTGTAGTCATCATAGCAGTACATTGCAAGACCATTTTCATACATAATGAATAACACTTATGACTACACTTTTGATACAACAGAATGAAATACATATGCAAGTGTAAACTGATCTTAACCTAGAACTCTGACTTGGTCACGTTCGTTAACTCCAATTTGCCTATCTGGAGATCTTTATTAAACCTAGAAAGCCACGTTGCAATTTTTAAGAGTTTTGCAAACTCAGTAGAGTAACCATCCTCGATGATTCACTCATGCAACAAATACAATCATCATAAAATCACACAGTTCATATAGTCAATCATTTCATTACAGTTTTGCAAATCATTCAATGAATTCCAATCATATATGGATGCAATATGTATGAGACTCACATTCATTTTTACAATGTTGTAACTGTGTGTCTTTTCAGTCTTCCATATCCATTACGAACACTGGGCTCAATATGTAATGGGAGCATAGGACCACAGAGCTTTAAGCTCTCTCAATAATATTATCATTTAGTCAATAGCAACATCAGTCACATGGGCCTTTATAATACATGCATTAAAATGACATGCATGTCACAATTCAGTCATCAATTCAATCACTTTCATTTGAATGTATTATCACAATATAACAGTCATAGTACCAGTAGTCATCAGACTAGATCTAGCATTCAACTTTTCAATTGAGAATCAGAATATTCAGTTAGGCAGTCTCATTCATATACAAGTAACACTTCCAATATTGTTTGCATGCATCAAACACCTTGATATAAATTGTCCAGAATTTAGTACACAATCAGCCAATGCAATTCAGTAATATACAGAATAAATAAAGTGTATATGATCAATAAGATTAAGAAAATGAAGGATTTAGACAATAGTTCCTTATAAAAAATTATTCCTCTATGTCTTAGATTTCTAATGACACTAAGATAATTCAATTTGGCTCAATATACTGAAAGTTATACTCCAAATATGTCAGTCTATTCTTAAGCTATAATAGAACTCTTACTTCAAATTTAGAACAGATTTTGAAATTTTCAACACCAGAATTACAATTTGCCTTCTTTAGAACAATTATAGATTTTTGTCTCTAGTTTCATTTGAACTAATAATCACCTCATCTGGAACTCTGCAGATCAAGATATAATCAAAATACAGAAGTATGTTTAGTAAATTATTACAGTTCATATTATTCCAACTATTTCTCACATTTTCATTCATTCAATCTTTTTCACATCAATTTAGAAGACTACCAATTTTTATGGAAAGGTATAACAATGTGTTAGGAACCCATTAGTTCAAGTCTTATATCATTTGGATGTCAGGAGAAGAAGCTATAACAAAAATACCAATAGTGACTTCACTATATTTTTAGAGAAATCACGATCGTCCTGCTTTCTACCATCTTCTTCTTCACTGATTCTCTTCTTCTTCTCTCTGTTGTATTTTGTTTCTCTATCTACTTCATCTTATGCATTTTTTCATTTTTCCATATTTTCATTTCATCAAAAACTTATCATTTCATCAACTCTATTCCACGAATTCATCAACATCTTCATTTGAAATCATTAAACTCATTTATATCCATCTCTAAAAAACACTCCACACATTCACATATGAATAGTAAAACATCCATATATGGTTTTCGCTAAACCAAAATAGAATATATATTTATTCATCGATTTTTCTGCATTTACTTCATAATCGATTTTCCAACACTCTTCCATAACTCATTTAAAGCTAAAACAAATCCTATTTCTAGTCAACATCAATTTCACAACAAAAATCCAATTAAAATGTGTTTAGCACTTCCAAATACAGCTGTTGTTGTTCTAATTCAGTAACAAATTCAATTCCTCATTCAGTATATTCTTACACTGAAACTCCACTACTAAACTTTTCATGCATGTGTTCGTTTATACAGTAAAACATCATCAACATTACTTACATGATTCATTGCCAAGGAAGAGAGTAAATCACCACAACTTGATGCTCGGTGTTTGGTAAACTAGAAGTACAATTGATAAAAATACTACTCTCAGTGAAGAACAATGAAAGAGAGAGAGCAGCATGAAGATAACGTCTAAAACACATATCTACGTGTTCTCTTGCACGAATTACACTTATCACTGTTTCATGTTGCCACGTGTCACACATATAAATAAGCTATTTTTCATCAACTTAATCAGTCCATGTTTCACACTACCTAAAAATTCCAAAATAATATTACTAGTCTCCAATTAAATCTTTAACACCAATAATTCACAATTCACATTTTAATCGCCTTAATCAGTCAATTATAACCAAAAAATGTCAATAAATGCATGAATAATTATTTTAAATATGTCAATAATAAATATTCACATGTATGTGAATATACAATGATGCATGAACATGCAATGCACTCTACAGTACGCTTAGTTCACAATTCTGGGGTCTAGCCCTGAACATGGGATGTTACAGTCTCGTTTAGGTTATTGGTCTTTTCATATAGCCATCTTAAGCAAATGAGAGTGTCTTATTTATTGGCTTCTTTATTTTTGATTAAAGAATGAAGTGATGCATTGGATGCACTTTACTTCTTTCTTTCATCTTTAACCGAAATTGAGAGAAAGAGTAGAAGGGGTTGTTGCATTTTTGACTCACCCTTTCCTCTCTTGCATGTGCTAGCTAAAACTTGAATAAGAAGAGCCTCATTTTTGGCTTTTTTCTTCCAAGAAAAAAAATCTCCTCAAAATATTTCTTCTCCTTTCCCACCAAAGGATCTTGTTAACCAAGTTTTCCAAGAAGAACAAGTGGTAGATTAGATTAGTCAAGGATACAATAACGAGGAGAGGATACATTAGTAAGGAGAGGATACAAAAGTGAGGAGTCAAACCTATAGCAAGGAGTCAATATAATTTCCATCTTGTTCTTATGTTAGTTATTTTCCTTATACCGTATCATGTATAGATGAAAATATGTTTATTTGGTTTTTATGCTTCTGCTGCGTTTTGATTTCAGAAAAAGTTTTGAAATCTACCTTTTTAGCCAAATCTAATATGCTATTGTTTTTTATCCAACACCTGTATCATAGTCATCTATAAGCTTCTGTAAGATGATCAACATTAGATTTCAAAACAATGCATAGAAAGAATAAACAGAAAGACTAAAAACCTAATTTCTATCTTTAAAATCAACCATTAATAACCACATTTAAAACAACATTAATGAACCACTAAACCTAAAACATATAGATCCACCCTTTCATACCAAATTCAACAACTTGCCAAACTAACACTGAAGGAAATATGCAAAGAAAACATCAACATCTGAAGGAAATAGTAGCAACGTCCTAATTATTTATTATGGCCACAGTTTGAATTCCAAAAAAAAATCTTGAACTTTCCACTTTTCTATTGCAAACGTGAATCACCACTAAAAAGCACATACTTTATTGGTCGTTACATTAATCAGGACGATAATACCTATAAAGACAGGCAATGCCTCTTCATATCCATCCTCTTTCCAGAACTTCACTTTTTTGAAGAATACTCCGCAGTTCCCTTTTGCACTTCACCGTGATCTGAAATCCAAAATAAGAAACGAATCTCATAGCCAAATTTAAAAGGAAAAGAAAAGCTCAATTCTTATCTTAGGATTCTAAAACTACATTCTCATAGATCAACTAAAACTGTAACCAACAGATCCTGCACTGCTCTAAGGCAAAGAACACCAATCATAGTTTATTAGAATTGGATGAAATCGAATTGAATTCGAATCAAATGGTTACAAAGAACATGAGACTAAGCAGATCAGTGGATGTAAGAGATAAGAGAAACTCACAGTCTCGAAACCATACTCGGCCAAATCATGAATCTGGTAAGCAATAATATTTTAGAGGGAATGAGAAAATAAGACAATCTAGAGAAAAAACTTCAATAAAGTAGGACAATAATAATTAAAAAAAGGTGTGTTATTTGGAAAACCCTAAATATCCAATCTGTGGAAAACTTTAAATCTCAGCGAACAATCAGAAAGATTAAGAAGAAAACTATAGATGAGTTACCGATGTGATTCATGACATCAAGGCTAGCTTCAAGAGGAAGCCACCTCTTAGTAGACGAATTTTCATCTACTCATCTACAGTTGCCATTTTTTTCCTTTTCCACTTTGGGACTGAACTCCACAATAGGACTGAAATCGACTATAAAGCTTCTCTCCATTTGGTCTACTCTCCTTCGTTCATGCGTGGGAGTGAATGAATGAAACAGTAGATAGCGTGAAGGTCTAAAATCTGAAAATGTGAGAGATGCAAGGAAAGAGCCAAGGGAGAAGACTCTGGAGAAAACGAGAAAAGAGATGGTGAGAGAGTAAAACATAACGAGGGCAAAATTGACATTAAAATAAAAATAACAGTTGATTAAGATGAAACACTCTTATAAAGGAGCTTCTTCAAAAATCAGCTGGTTGGGTTGTTTATAATCAAACAACAATACAGCTTTTTAATATAGTCAAACCTCTAAAAATGGATCAACCAGCTGAAAAATAACTTATCAGCTATTTACCAAACGAGGCCTTGGACTTCCACACTCTTAAACATCTCTAAAATATATGTATCTTTCTCTTATTTCTTTGGCTTTGGCAACATGCTAGAAAAAGAGGAACTGATTTATATTTAAAATGAGGGGCCTTATGTTTAGGTTTACTAGCAATCTCTTCTTTTTATACAATTTCTTTATATACCTTAAGATTAACACTTTTTGTTTCCTTAACCTTCTTCCCAATTCTCAACATTATTGTATTCATATTTTCATTTAGGTTGACAACAATTTGGGATGAAAACTTCCTTCTCACTTGGGCCTCTAACAACCTAATTTCAGTTGCGTTCTGACCTATGTGATATTTTAAACCTTGAATATTAGTAATTATTTTATAAAGGCAAAATAGAATTAAAAGTTTGGTTGGGTTGTTATCTATATGGATATGGCTACTTGTTTATTAGAACTTGTTTTATTTTGAGACATAGTTTGATTCATTTGTAGATTCTCATAGCTAAACAGAGGATTATATCTCTATATTATATTATATTTGTTTGAACAAGGATCATAATTTCCACATGGTTATCCCAAAAATCTACCTATTATGTTTGCTTGCTCAATAGACTCTTCTTAAATCATTACGTATATATTAGTTAGATGCCCCGTTAATAAACAAATCCTATAAGTTTTCATTGTCTACATATTACTTATAATCATTTGATGAATAAGAGAGGTTAGGTTTGAAATATGTTGTTTGAGAGAACAAACAATTACCTTATTGACATGCTTAGGTAACATTTACCTTAATGGATTAAGTCTTCCTAGTGGCTTCTAGAGGCTTGTCTTCTAATTCTTGCCCACTATTAGCATTGTCCATACTCCTATTAATGTATAAAAGGCCCTTATAGATGTATTAAATAAGCATTTGTTGACTAATTTGATAATGAAGACAACCAGCACGTAACTTCTTCAAACCCTCCTAATACTCATACAATGATTTATGTTGCATTACGCAAATTTATTTCTAGTTGGTGATTGATCTTAAGGTTTGAAAGTAGCTCCTTAAAAACATTTTAATCATCTCATTTCATATGGAAGAACTTTTTAAAGGTAAGTGATAATGGTGATTGATTTTAAGACTTGAAAGCACATCCCTTAAAACATTTTCATCATCTCATTTCATATGGAAACACTTTTGGAAGGTAAGTGATGAAGCCAATCACATACTATATCTTTTCATGAAAACTAAAAAGCTCTATAATTGGATTTATTCTTCAATCACCCCATGGGGTTTTATACTTGTACATAGCACATCAAATTCCATTTAGTTCATATACGAATCTTCCCTATAACACCGTGAAAAGACGGTAAGATATATATTAATCTAGAATTTAAGTTAAAAGTTGTATTGGTAATGAATAAGAAAATAAAATAAAATAAAATATCACAAAGTAACTAGAATAATTCTCTGATAATGGCACCAAAATTTAAGAAAGAGTAATGAAACCAAAAGGACTCAAGCTACAAGGCGACCTCCATCGGTTCTACTGTTAGGATTCTAATTCTGCACATAGGAGTCTGACTAAGGTAAGGACTCGTAGGGGGGCTGGATTGGTGTATTTGCTTATTGAGGTTGGGTATGGCTTTGTATTACTGGAAGTTAGTTCTGTCTTGGTTAGTGAGATTGCTATCATGGTTTGGTCTGTTATTATGTTGTTTTGATTTAGGGAAACATTTGTAGGAATCATATTGCTCTTTTGTAAGCTAGAATTTTGATTTCGACAAGAGATTGTAGTATGGACAATCTCAAGCTATACATAACTTCTAATTATTTATATACTTTCTGAATTAACAAAAAAAAATTGGTATATTGTTGACTACATCTAAAAAAAATCTTACTCTCCAGACTATATTGTAACATCTCGTTACCCATGTTAAGGCTAGATTAGTATATATAAAAAATTACTAAGAAATTAAAAAGTGCATTTCATGCTTATGCAAAATATGGCATACACATACACGTGAATATTGCATTCATTGACATTTTCTAGGTATAATTGGTTTGTAAATGTGAATTGTGGATTTTATTAGTCTTGAAATTATATTGGTGTGTATTAATATTAATTTAGCAATTTTGAAATTTTGGGGTATTTTGGACTAGGAAAAATGTTGACATAGGAGATCAGTGGATGTGTGACATGTGGCAGCATATATATATGACAAATGGCTTGCATACGATGGTGACATGTGGAGAGGTTTTATTATTACACGTGGTCATGTTTATGGTATGAAAAAAAAATATTGGAGCTGTTGGGCCCGAGCCCCGTAACCCGAATCCCGAGGCGACCCCTCGGGCTGCGCCACAACGAGCGACCCGAACCGTCGGACCCGATCCCAACATTTGCACAAATATCGATTCATACATGCAATATTTAACAAA
>JANZLD010000006.1:38274494-38288132 GCA_026413575.1 Erythroxylum carthagenense | reverse complement strand
CTAGTACTCCTATGCCAGACAGGAGTGCCAGGAGCTTCCCTATTCAGTCTGAGGAGAGGAGCAGCGGTGCAAGTCGAACTAGACCGATGAGGACTTCTACTGTTTCTCACCAAGCCTAGATGGTGGGTGGCAGTAGAAGGGGAGATGGGATCAGGCCATCTATTCCTAGCTATGAGCACTGCGGGAGACCCCATAGAGGAGAATGCTATAGATTGACAGGAGTTTGCTTCAACTGTATGGAGAAGGATCACATAGCCAGAGAGTGCCCTCAGCCTCCAAGACAAGAGAGAAGCCAGATGCAAGCTTCCAAGAGATCTAAAACCTCAAGTTCAACCTGTCTCCTTCTTGTTGCTTTATTAGATATGATACTTGCAAAACGAAAATCTCACACCCTTTTCTGTTTATGTTCTAACAACCTCCTTTATGTATAACTTAGAGTTACTCTCAACCAAAGTGTTTCACTTTTTAATAGACTTTTACAAGTGGATGTAAAATAAAAAACTCAACCTTTTATCGCTCCTTCCTTATTATTTTCTTAAGTGAAATGAATAATAAATATTAATTCTCAAGAAAAGTAGTACAAAGAAAACAAGTTAGGAGGTCCAATAGCAAGAATGACTAAGTATAATTTCCAATAATAATCTACAACAAGAAAATAGATTAGAATATGTCACAAATTCTAATCTATTTGGTAGGGATATTTTGGTAATTTTCAAGAGGAACAATATGCAATATGGGTGTTAATCAAAATATCTCATTGAGTACTATCAAACTAATGTATAGCATGTTCTCAAATTCCTCACGGTTAAAAAGATATGACAATTTTAAGCTACGACACCTAAAAAGGAAACAATTCCTAATGAAATAGGATTGATTAAAAGTAGCCAATTTTAGCAATATTGATCTTTCTGCCAATATGGAAACAATAGAATTAGGCAAGTAAGACTTCTTTCATTGCAAGTAAACACATTTTTTCTTTTTTCTTTTTTTTTGTTTTTTAAAGCAAAGGTGGTTGAAGCTACCTAAAGAAAATTGCCACGAAATTAAATTTGGACAGAAAGTTGGAAACGCCTAAAGACGAAATTCTTGACATAAAAGAAATAAACCAAAAAACAATTTAAGATTGATTAAGAACTCTAAGAATGCAAATTCAAGAAGCACAAAATTATTCACATAACATAAATTATGATATCATAAGCTCTAATATCGAATACTCAAAGTGGATTTGAAGACCTTAAATTCTTATCTTGAATACTCAAACCATCAACCCCAACTTGAGATGCCATGTCATTAGCCCTTTGATCTATATCAATACTAATCTTCAATTACTTTTTATTGTATTTTTTTAATTTTTTATTTTTAATTCAAAATGAAATATTATTAAATTTTAATATAACAACATTTTTAAATTATAAATAGATCAAAAGTTAACTAAATATGATGGATGGAATTATAAATATTATGACAAGAAGATAATTAATTCAACAAATAAAAATTAAATTAAATAGGTTTTGAGTGTAATTATGTATATATATCACTACAAGAAAAATGTAGATTAGTGACAGAAACTTAGAAACAGAAAAATTTCCGTCAAAAATTAATGACGGAAAGCATATTTCTGTTGCCAAAATTGAGTGATTTAACGACGATATTAATACTCGTTGCTAAATTTGGAGGAAAATTTTCACGGTAAAATTTGCAACGGACGTTAGCGACGGAACAATACGGCCGTTGATAATCACTATAATTTAGCGACGAAAAATTACCGATAAAAAATATACTGTTAGAAATTAGCGACGGAAAGCATATTTCCGTCGCTAAAATTGAGTAATTTAGCGACGGTACTAATACTCGTCGCTAAATTTGGAGGGAATTTATCGCTACAAAATTAGCAACGGAAGTTAGCGAGAGAACATATGCCGTCGTTAAAAATGGAGGGAATTTTTAGCGGAGTAAAAAATTTTGAGTTTACCTACGGAAAATTCCGTTGGTAAACGGATTTAGCGACGAGAATTTTCTTTCTGTCGGTAAAAAGGCGAGAATTATTGGCGGCATAAATTTTTTTGAGTTTACCTATGAAAATTTTCATCGGTAATGTCGTCGGTAAATTTTTTTAAAATCTGAACTCATCCGACATCTCCCTCCCACTTGTGTCTTCTTCTTCCTTTTTCCTACATCTTCTCTTTGGTTTTCTTGGAGCCCATTTCTCTGTTATAGACTCTTTTTCTGCTCGACGACGTTGTCTTCTCCGGCTATTGTCATCGTGTCCTTCGATAGAGGTATTTTTACAACTACTATCACATGTTTTTCATATATTAGATTAAAGTTAATTTGGATATTTATTACTTTCGTTTATTTGTGTATTTTATTATTAGAAAACAACTTTAAGGTATAAATGTTAGTGATAGAAGGGACAAGACGTGATTTTAGTTGTGACGTTGAGATAAATTTCTGATGCATGTAAGGTGCTTGATGAAATGTTTGTTATTTGAAAAAATTATTTCAGTTCTTTATTTTCAGTTCTGCTTTAGTATGAATTTCAATATTTTAATTCTTTTACTTGAAATAATGAAGTTCTCTCCATGGTGGCTTCCAGAGAAACCAAACATTTTGTAGGTAAATTTTTTAAAAAAATTTTCAGCAAATTTATCGACGGAAAAAATTCCATTGATAAATATATTAGATTTACCGACGTAAAAAATTCCATCGCTAATTACCGACAGAATTACAAAATTCGTTGGTAATTTTCTGACAGAAGAATTTACTGACCAAGCAAAATAACCATCGGTAAATTTACCATCGAAAATTTTTATCGTCAGTAATTCTATCAGTAAATATACTAATGGAAAATTTCCGTCGTTAAATTTACTAACGGCCATATTTCCGACGCCTTTTTTCCATTAATAAATTTTGTCACTAAGTAAGCTTACCGACAGAATATGTACAAATTTTGTCGGTAAATTTCGTCACTAAATTTTATTTTTCTTGTAATATGTGTATGTATATATATGTGTATGTGTATATATATATATATAATTAGATTAAGATGACGCTGATTATATGAATATATATTCTCTTTCATTTAATCAGCGTCATCTTAATCTAATGATATGAATGGCATACTCCTGAGCTTTTACTGGCACTGTGCTTGTATATTGTGATAAGAATGTATGTTTCGCATACAATACTTACATTTTGGTGAGCCAAAATATTAGTATAATAGATGTTCAGAACTCTGTCCATCCTTTAATCAATTCAGAGATCGTTCGGTAACAAGAGGAATCTCATCATCTATCGTTTTAAACAGTTATTTTGTCTTTTATAATTATTTTAGAAGTTGAGGACTCCTGAGCTTGCAATTTATAAAAGAAAAAATTGAGGAAGAGTAAATTTAGGAAGGAATGAGCCAAAGATTATAAAATGCAGAAAGATTGCAGTAGTACTGAATATTTAAAAGACTAAAGCATTTAAATCAGACAAAGTGATGACGACACCCGTAGATGTCCAATGTAGGAGGTGATAGCATTTAAAGGAAAATTGTTTTATATATATATTATAAATAAAATTAAGATGAAATTATAATTATAAATTTATATGTTGTTCATAAATTATTTTGTTAAGATAAAAACATTAATACAATAGAGAAAGAGTACTGTTATAAGTTTAATTGTTGATTTACAAATTAAATTAAAAATATACTCAATTAGATTCTTGTTAATGAAATAGCTGATGAACTTCTGCAGATAATGACTTGAACGTTCAACTGATAACAGCCAAATGCTAGCATATCGTGTGAATAATTATTGCTGAAGTGACGTTATGAACTCTTTTATCTTATGCAATACACTATAAATCAACATGAGCCATGGATCCTTTCCCACTTCTTATTATTGCAATCTGTGGAGCAACCCAATTACTGAGAGTGGGAAATTTTAAGGATGCTATTATTTAAGTTGGCAAATCGTAGCGTTTGGTCAGAGAACTAATGAATCTGGGTGCTCTATATATTTATAGAGAGAGAGAGCGAGTGGGTGCATAAATTTATGTTCTATTATGATTTTGGAACCTAGTACAGTAAATAGATTTAAAAGTCGCAATTTCTTGTTAATTTATAGCGACACAATAATTGGGTAATGCTCAAGTCACGAAGACTAAGGATGGGCGAGTGAACACTTCGCGCGCGCGCAGTGTCTATCCAAGATTGGATTAACACATGCCTTGGTATCCATCCACTCAAAGTGGCATTGGATCCCTACAGCCTACACCCGCTTGCCAAATCACTTGGGATCTCCTGCTGAAAGACTAACACATGCCTTGGTATCCATCCACTCAAAGTGGAATTGGATCCCTACAGCCTACGTACACCCACTTGCCAAATCACTTGGGATCTCCTGCTGCACACTTTGTCTTCGATTTCTCAACTTCGCTGTCTCTTGCAGTATTATAAATTATCTATATAATACGAAAGAAAACAGATAAATTATATAATAATCAACAGTTTTGGCAATTTTCTTACGGTTGACTAAAGATTTTCCTGTACCATGTTATTGATGCATAGAGGGATAAGGATTAGTAAATTTCCCTTCAATATATTTACAAGGTTTATGCTAGAATCGAAAATTATATAACAGGGATGAAATTTACTAATCTTTATCCATATATATAAATATATATATATAAGTATGATATTCTCATAAGCCTCAGTATGGGCAGGGCAAGACATAGCTATCTCCGTCCATTTACATTGGACTTTCCTTCATCTAATTACCATTCATCGGTCCCTCTTAATTACGACCTTTCAGTAACAAAGAAAGGTACCATGTAAAAGTACGATAGGTACCTTTTTATTTATTTATTTATTTTGGGTTATAAGATTTTAAGTTTGGGTAATATGGGATTGCAAGTGCTCTTTTCAGTTCAGTCACAAATGCTGATAATTATTGACTCATGTGCTGAAGACATAGACAAAGATACCTCTAATTTCAGGCAACAATACAAAGGTTTCAACGTTCTCATTAAAATGCATGTATATACGTTTTATTCTTTTGATAAGAAACCACAACCGAGAGTATCAAATTCACAAAAACCATATAAACATCCAATATTTGGTATTTTTTTAAAAAAAAAAGGTCCAGTTTAAGATTCTTTCTTTAATTTGAAACAACTTTCGTTCAATTATACATTTTGTCCGGAGGTTTCATTTAAAAGATTGCGGGAGAGTCTGTGAAGGTATTTGTCTCCCTCGTTCTTTGTGAATCATTTAAAGAATATTGTCAAAACCAAGAAAACAAAAATGTTGTCTGAATACGACTAGTCCATGCATGTCCTGAAATGAAGGAAAATATTACTAGTGTTTTTACACTACTTTCAGTTTTAGAGAGTGGACAGATGAAATGAACTCGTCTAGATGGGGCGATACAACGCCTAGTAAACACCAAAAAAATTATAGAATACGAACAAAACAAAACAAGAACAGTTCACATGCAGCTGGAATTTTCTATGGTTTAAGGGTTTCATATTTCTTGTCTTTTGCACTTGCGAAGGCAAGTTGAATCTGACAGGAATAGAATCCCATAAGTCATCGCTTGCATTGCCAGATCCCTACGCTCACCCAACCCCACTAATCTATCTCCGTGTCTTTTATATAGTTTACCTGGTTAGATATATGGTCTTAGCTTGATGATCTGTGGTTGAGGGATCTATGTTACAGGAGCTAGTCAGACCATAAAATATCTTCTAAAAGCCATGGATGGTTTGCTTCAACAGTTTGAATCCATGCAAGTTGATCAGGAGGTTGAAGAAGAGTGTCCAATCAAGCAAGTAGAGATAACAGTCCCAAAAACTGACGATCCTTCGTTACCAGTTATGACATTTAGAATGTGGGTTCTGGGTCTTGCTTCATGTGTCCTTCTGTCGTTTGCAAACCAGTTCTTCTGGTATAGAACACAACCATTGTCCATATCTTCTATCTCCGCACAGATTGCTGTTGTGCCTCTCGGTCATTTAATGGCAAGAACACTGCCCACCCGAAAGTTCTTTGAGGGTACAAACTGGGAGTTCACGATGAACCCAGGACCTTTCAATATCAAAGAGCACGTTTTGATCACTATCTTTGCGAATTCTGGTGCTGGGACTGTATACGCTACTCATATTCTCAGTGCTGTTAAGCTGATTTACAAGAGGAAACTTGATTTTCTTCCAGCTCTCTTGGTCATGATTACTACTCAGGTTTTTTATTCAGTCTTTCATTAATTTCATCGTTTTTGTCTAAATGTTCTTAGTTTTCTTCAATCTTGCTTGCTATATTCTTTTGGTTTTAAATTGACGCAGTAACGTCCTTGCTAATATTGGAGCTATCGCTGGTTTCAATAATTTATATACACAAAGATTCTATGTACGAATAAATATCGTCTTCTGGTCAAGCTGTACCTAAAATTCTTGTTAACATCGCTGACCAATTTTGCGCTTTATAAAATCATCCTTAATTCTACGAGCTTAGAAATGCACAAGACTCAGTGTCGTTCAGGTTACTATTGATTCAATTATATCTTGTTAAAAATCAAATAGCTAGCTAGAGGGATTATTTCTTTTCTATTTATTTCTAATTTAGTATTTTAGAACAAGTGACAAGATCCCTATTCCAAAATCTTCCTAGAACAAACCATTTTTTAATTAATCTACCAGGAATAATTAAAAATATGATTCTTGTTGTGGGAGTTAATAGAGCTGCCTGATTGTTTTGCTAGGAATAGTATCAGTTTATTTTAGTTATGTTCTCGATTAAGTATATGGGGACTGGCCTTAGAGACTTTAATTTGAATTAAAGAAAAAAAATAGTTATGCTATGACTTCTCAACTACTAAATTTTTCTGCTGAGTACGTGTGTTTCATCCAAAGAACCATGCTCCAAATACGAGACATACCAAGTTGTTACTAGGATATAGATGATCGTGACTGGTTGGTTATTCACATAATCGTATAAAATAGTCGAGGATATGGCAACTTCGTCAATTTATGCAGAGACTTCAAGTTTGCTATCTCATTGTAGGTACTGGGATTTGGTTGGGCTGGCATTTTCAGGAGATATTTGGTAGAACCAGGGGAGATGTGGTGGCCTTCTAATCTTGTACAAGTCTCGCTGTTCAGGTAGACATACATTGCAATCCTATTTGTTTTTTCATTTAAAAGTTTTCTATTCCTCTATTAATTGTACAATCAACATTGCTGCAGAGCTCTGCATGAAAAAGAGAAAAGAGCAGAGGGTGGACTGAGTCGAACCCAGTTCTTCCTCCTAGTCCTCATCTGCAGTTTTGCGTACTACGTTCTTCCTGGCTATCTCTTTACCTTGTTAACAACTTTCTCATGGGTGTGTTGGCTGTCTCCCAAGTCTGTTTTACTTCATCAACTTGGCTCAGGCTCACAAGGCCTTGGCATTGGCTCTATAGGCTTCGACTGGTCTACAATTTCATCCTACCTTGGTAGTCCACTCGCAAGTCCATGGTTTGCCACTGCCAATATTGCTGTTGGATTTGTACTAGTCATGTATGTGATGACACCCATCTGTTATTGGTTCAATGTCTACTCAGCCAAGAGCTTCCCAATATATTCCAGTGAGCTCTTCTTGGGAAATGGCTCAATATATGATATCGAAAGCATTGTCGATTCCAGGTTTCGTCTTGACAGGAATGCCTATGCGCAGAACGGGCCAGTGCATCTCAGCACTTTCTTTGCTATGACATATGGTCTAGGATTTGCTACTCTTTCAGCTACGTTTATGCACGTCCTACTATTTAATGGAAGGTAAGCTCCGAGGACCTTAATTGCCTAAAGATCAATGTTACTGATAATGAAAGATATAGAAGAAGATAAACAACACATTGAAATGTTAAATGACCCAAAAAGATTATCCTTTTCCTGGCGAGTGGATTCATTTTCTTTGAGAATTCCAGGGATCTTTGGAACCAAAGCAGAAGAGCCTTTGGCGGAAGAAGAAAGATTGATATACATACAAGGCTTATGCAGAAGTATAAAACAGTACCTACCTGGTGGTTTCTTGCAATTCTCGTTACAAATATTGCCGTAATTATCTTTGCTTGCGAATATTTTAATCACACACTCCAGTTACCTTGGTGGGGCGTTCTATTGGCTTGCGCAATTGCCTTATTTTTCACCCTTCCAATTGGTGTTATTTCTGCCACAACAAATCAGGTATAACGATTTGAAAACTTCAATTTACCTTGTACCACACTGTAAAACTTGAAATCCTGAGATTCATACTCGAGGTTCACTTTGGGTACCCAGCAACCGGGTTTGAACATCATTACAGAGTACATAATTGGGTACATGTACCCAGAGCGCCCTGTTGCCAACATGTGCTTCAAGGTTTACGGATACATCAGTATGGCTCAAGCTCTAACCTTTGTGGCAGACTTCAAACTTGGCCACTACATGAAGATTCCACCTAGATCGATGTTCGTGGCACAGGTAAGCTTATGGTTACGTTTAATTTTTATTGAAATTGGAACTAACCTTATGTGAATTAAACATATAAATGTGATGGTTTTTCTGCAGGTGGTAGGAACACTTGTGGCAGTGCTTATATACCAACTAACTGCCTGGATGATGATGGCAACCATTCCAAATCTTTGTGACACACACAGTCTGAGCTCAGACAGCCCATGGAGGTGTCCAATGGACAGAGTGTTCTTCGACGCCTCTGTCATATGGGGCTTAGTCGGGCCACGTAGAATCTTTGGAGACCTCGGTGAATATGGGAAAGTCAACTGGTTCTTTCTAGGAGGTGCTACAGCTACATTCTTAGTGTGGATTGCTCACAAGGCATTTCCTAGAGTGAAATGGATTGGTCTCGTGCACATGCCTGTACTGTTGGGTTCTACAGCAATCATGCCACCAGCTTCTGCAGTGAACTTTACTAGTTGGATCATTATCGGCTTCATTTCGGGATACGTAGTTTTCAAGTATCGAACCGAATGGTGGAAGCGGTACAACTATGTCCTCTCAGGTGGTCTTGATGCTGGTACAGCCTTCATGACAATACTGATTTTCTTTTCTCTGGGATATTATAAAATTGGCATCGCTTGGTGGGGTAGTGGGTCAGAGGGATGTGAGTTAGCTAGTTGTCCTACAGCCCAAGGCGTCACCATTGATGGCTGTCCGGCTTTCTGATCAAAACAATGTAGATGGAATCGTCCGCCCACATGTTCACTGTTTTATACCTGTTAACAGTGTGACGATTTTTTAACAAAAAAATGTGGCAATCTTACTTGGATATGTATGTAGTACCTTTATTGTTGTTTTCGTTACTTTCTTGCCAGGACCAGCGACACTTAATTGCCTCTCCGAATAAGTTACTTTTTAACTCAGCTATGCACCACGTAGCTTTCGAGTCAATTCCTACAACGAGAACTGTTGGACAATTAAGATAGGATACAATTTAGCATGTACAGATTTGATTTCTCAAAAGACAATATCGCTCAAATTATATAATACAATTAAATGAATAAACACAAACAAAGATTGTACCTTATTAAATAATTTGACCATTTTCTTGATTATTTCGACTTGTTTTTAAAATTGGTTCACTCAACAACTGAAGTTATATATATGTTTGATCTCTAATGATATTCACATAAATATAGTAAAAAAAAAACTCTACAAGTGTTATAAAGAGCCTAAGTTTATTTATAATAAAGTTTAATTGAAAAAAATCTACTTTTATCTAAACTTTATTTACAATAACAATAAATTTTAATTAAATACCAATTGAACTTAAATAAGATCTAATACCTTATATTGGTTCTTATTTAACTCTAAATTTTTTTAAAATTTACAATTAAGTCCAATTTAATTAAAGAGAAACTGGTTATCCATCAAGTCATTAATAAGATAAGCAATTCTATGAAATGAAAATGTGGACTAGGGTAATTTTATTCTAGCATGAATTAACAGTTGTTACTACAAGAAAATAAGGCAATTAGCGATATTTTAAAAACGTCACATAACCTCAAAAAATATCTTAGAATATATTTCGCGACGTTTTAAAAAACGTCGTGGAATACGGTGTAGGTAAAAGATTTTTGTAACGTTTTTTGTAAAATGTCACAAAAAATACTGACATTCCGTGACGTTTTGAAAACGTCATAGAAAGATTGACTTTTCTGCGACATTTTTGGTAAACATCATGGAAAATTACATTCTAACTTTCCGTGACGTTTTGCAAATAGAGTTTTTTTTAATTATTAATTTTTTTATTTTTTGAAAATAATTTAAATTTAATAATTTTTCAATTTTAATAAATTTTTAATTAACAAAATTTTTTAAATCTTATTTATTTAATAACTATTCAATATTATTTACAAATTTTATTTATTTAATAATTCTTCATTTTTTTAGTATATCATTAATTTTAAACATTCCATTATTTTTTTTCCACTTTTCGAAATTAGTTTAATTTAATAATTTAATAATTTAATAAATATTTTTAAAATACATTTTTTTTATATTTTAGTATTATTGTTATTTTTCTTTGAATAGAACAAAGGAAAATGGCAAAAATAAATAAATAAATTTAAAAAACAAGAAGTAGAATATTTACTTTTTTAAAAAAAGGAGAATATTTAATTAAAAGACTCGACGGCATACAAATCCAATTCTATCAGTGTCATTAAATCCAAGAATAACACCAAGACACAATGCCGGTAACACCCAGTTCACCTCTGCTATGTGTATCTGCCTATGTATTTTTCTTGATGTGTGTCCTGTCTTTACCCAAGGAAAGCAACCTAGTTTTCTCGGATATATGGCAATCATTATGGGGTGGAGATCCTTAAGAGAAAGAAGTATATGATTTGCAATCAAAGCGAATAGACTTGACTACTGTTTTAACACATTCAGCATCAGCATCAACATCAGCAATGATTCCGCCAACATTGTGTCCATAAGGCATGCATCTGGAAGAAAATTCACGTGACGCGTATAAAAGACAACAAACAGAAATGTGGGTGAAATTTGCGTAACTAGATTTTAATATGACAAAAAGAACAAAGAGAACACTGAAAATTCTAAGTACTTTCAGCAAAACCATTTAAATGCCACAAAAAAACAGCCAGTGCCCTGCTTAGCCAGAAAATGTTTCCACACAAATTCACTAAGCTAAACAAATGAAAGTTGAAAACTTGGCATTATGTTCACGTAATCCTCTGTGTCATCTAGCATTCGCAATAGTTGATTCTATTTGTCATCTAGCATTATGTTCACGTAATCCTCTGTGTCATCCACATTGTTGGACCCCGATTTTTGATTGAAATTTAGAAATATTAAGTGAATTTAAATGAGTAGTTTTCTATATGTATTGTGAAATAAAAGTAATTATGCTTTGAGGAAATTCATAAGAAAAGAATGATTTTGATTTTGATACCTTCGGGTTTTGAGTAGATTGGTATGGTTTATGAAATTAAAGTGGATGAGTTGATTGAAGTAAAGTTAAATAGCAAGAATTAAAAAGAAAAAGTGTGACAATTTGAAGCATTTAGAAAGTTTGACTTTTTGACCATTAAGAGTTGACTTTTGATTTAGTCAAAATTTGAGAAAATGTTCTATACGAAACTTGTAGGTTATGTTGGGAGCTTTCTGTGCCCATAAAGTTTGCAATTTTTCGATATCAGAAGTGAAAGTTATGATCAGTCAAAGTTTAAGTGTGTTATTGGTTGACTTATGTTATTGCTGAAACTTTGACTAGAAAATTGACCTAGTTAGAGGTTAATTAAGCCTTGAAGTTCTTCATGAAAATTGAAGATTGTGATTTGATCTTTATTTTGAGATAAAATATGCAATTTTTCGATCAAGGAATAATAAGTTATGATTTTTCCAAGTTTATGATATGATTTTAGCATGATTATTAGAGGACAGAACGTTTGACTAAAAACTTGACTTCTTTAGAGGTCAAATTGATTTTTATGTCCTTCATGAAAGTTGTAGGTGACTTTCTGACTTTCGCAGTGATATAAAATATGAGGTATTCAGAATTTGGAGTTGAAAGATATAAATTTTCAAAGTTAAATATTGTTTAGGTTTACAATTAAATTGGGGCAGTACATCTGATTGGCTTTTTGACCTCTTTGGAGATAAAATTGATTTTTGAGATCTACATGAAAGTTATAGAGCTTCCTTTAAGCTTTTCATAGAGACCAATTTTGTCATATTTGGAGTTCAAGATTAAGAGTTATTAAGGTTGGAAGATTCGGATTTTATAAGTATTTTTTTTTTAAAGTTTTGGTCCAGGCGCCCTCTCGCGAGTGCGAGCCCTCGCGAGAGCGAGCGCTCGCCAGGGCGAGCTCGCCCTCGCCCAACGCACTCGCCCAACTCGCGGGCGTTTCCGATGATGCGACGCCGTTTTCGTTTCTCCACGCGACGTCGTTTTGATTTCTTCTCTCCTCTGCGCGCGCGTTCTTGCTTCATACGGCGCCGTTTTCAGACCCTTCATGCGACGCCGTTTTGAATTTTCTTTGTTACTTCCTCCTTCAATCCGACCTTTGTTCACTATTTTGTTTATATCTTTTCCGTCCGACATCCGATTGAGTTGATTCTTGAAGCGTTGGATTCCTAAGACAGTGAATTTCATTTTATGGGAAATTTGTGAATTTTTGAGATTAAATTAAGGGTAATTAATTTAATCAAAATGAGTCGGGAAAATTTTCCAAACATAGTTCAATATTTTGAGAAATTCGGGATCTGTAGAGATCCGATTGAAGTGATTCTTGAGACGAAATAAAGATAAGACAGGGGGCTACAAATCATATGAAGAAAGGAAATGTCAATTTTGCCCCTAAGACCTTCAAATTATGAATGGGAATTCGGATTAGAGTGCAGTTTTTGGATTAGGAATATCTGAAAGTATTTTGGATATAACTTTTGATCTGGTAATCTAAATGAGGTGATTCTTAATTTGAATTAAACTAGAGACATAAGGCTACAATTTTTATGAAGAAACTGAGTTTCAATTTTGTGATTAAGAAGGTCAATTTCTGGAAGGAAATAATGTGCTGGAAAATGTGTTATAATATGAACAACCCGAAATGTTTTTCGCATAACTTTTGATATAGTGCTCCGAATTGGATGATTCTTGTGGCTTTATGAAATTAAGACATAGTGAAACATTTCTCTAGAAGGAAGCTTTGACAAATTCCTTCAAATTGATAGTGCGAATCAAACCCGCAAGTGAGCATGACTAAAAGTAAATGTTAAGGGCAATTTGGTCTTTCTAGTCATCATTTAAATGACATGGCTTTAAAAACACAAGGGGTTGTCGTTTTTTAAGGGTGAAACACGATGAGGAGAGGAAAGAAGAAGAAAATAAGAAGAGAAAGGAGTAGAAGCTGTGTCCATGGAGAAAAGATGAGAGAGAAAGTTAAGTTTCGTTTTTTTTACTTGTTTCTTAGGGATTTTTGAGGTGGTTCAAAGGAAAAAGGGTAGAAGAGCATGGGAGCTTCTTCAAGACCCAAGAAATTTCGAAATTTGAAAGGGAAAGAGGTAAGAGAAAATCTTCAACTTTGTGTTTTTGATGAAATTTTAGTTTAGAGATATGGAGAATGATATGGGTATGTGATATATGAAGTTAAT
>JANZLD010000006.1:38160856-38172043 GCA_026413575.1 Erythroxylum carthagenense | reverse complement strand
CCTTAAAACATCTAGAAGTGATGATAGCACTATAAACTCTTTATTTAAGTGAATGTTCCCTGATACATGTTTCAATTGATAATTCCAATATGCAAACACTGGATTAATACTCTGTAAAAATTCATTCCAATCATATCAAGAATTATAATGAAGCTCATACCAGTTCACCACTCATCAATATTGTGGTTCATAATAAGCGAATGCTTAAGTTGTATATTATAAGACTAAAATAACGGCCCACTTTATTCTTGAAAACATACTTGATTTCAGATTCATTTAATAATGCCATTGTCAATAGTCAACTACTATCATGATATGAAACTCATCATTTCCTTGAAGTAAATTTCTTTACTTATATAGAGATAAATCGCAGCACTATAGTTTAGACCATAATCAAGCGACCAACTTGATCATTCAACTATGAATCAATCAATTTAGATTCTTATAATATACATGTTTCCTATACATCTCTATATATATGTATATTACTTACAAAAGAATCTCGGTACCTTTTTGACTAGATAGATAATGCTCACACAAATAAAACCAAACTCTTTTGTTTTATTAATAGTAACTATTTTCATTACAAAACTGTAACTGAAGGAGATAAAGTTACATGTAAATACACTTACTTTCTAGGGCATTATATTTACATAACTACAACAACACATGGTATACAAATAGAGAAAATCTATTTATAGGCTGAAACAAGCCTTTAGACAATGGTACTTGAAGTTTGACCAAATTGTTTGCTCCCTTGGCTTCAAGAAAAATGTTGTTGATCAACGTATTTACTTGAAGAATGGTGGCAGAAAATTCATTATTCTTATGTTATATGTTGATGACATTCTTTTAGCCAGTAATGATATGGGTTTTTTTCCTGAGACTAAACAAATTTTGACAACTCATTTTGATATGAAAGATCTCGGCGATGCTTCTTTTGTTCTAGGCATTGAAATTCATCGTGATAGACCTCGTGGTGTTCTTGGTTTGTCTCAGAAAAGATATATTGAAAGGATCTTAAATAAATTCAACACGAAGACCTGTAATCCTTACCGACACCCATTCAAAAGGGTGACAAATTTTCAAATAGTCAATGTCCTCAAAATGATAAAGATAAGTTAGAGATGGAAAAAGTCTAATATGCTTCTGCTATTGGTAGTCTTATGTATGCTCAAGTTTGTACACATCCTGATATTGCTTTTGTTGTTGGTGTAGTTAGAAGATACTTGAGCAACCCTGGTGTGGGTCATTGACTAGCTGTGAAACGAGTTCTGAGCTACCTACAAGGTACCAAAAATTATATGCTTACTTATAGGATGTCTGATCTCTTTGAGGTAATAGATTATTTTGATTATGATTATAGTGGCTGCCTTGATGATCACAAATCTACATCAAGATATATCTTTATGCTTACTAGAGGAGTTGTATCTTGAAAAAGTGTTAAACAAACACTTACAGCTACTTCAACTATGAAGGCAAAATATGTGGCTTATTACGACGCTACTCTACAGGCAATGTGGTTGAGCAATTTCATTTCTGAGTTTCATCTTGTGGAGAGTGTTTCCAAACCTCTAACTATATACTGTGATAACTCTTCTGTAGTGGGCTTCTCTCAAATATGCAAGAACTCTAAACGTTCGAAGCATTTTGATATAAAGTATATGTTTATTAGCGAGAAGGTTAGGGAGTTTCAGACTTGTATAGAGCATATACCTACCGATCTTATGATAGCAGATCCTCTAACCAAAGGCTTGACTGTTAAGACTTTTGTGAGTCATGTAACCTATATGGGTCTATTTAGATCTTTTAATGCCTTGGATTAATGGAAGTCTGCCTTTTATGTTAATTTTTTGATAGCAACATTGTGTTTGACTATTTTGTTATTCAATCTAGAGACTTTTGCTTATAATTGTTGCTATTATTGTTATTGCCATACACTATATTGATATACTGTGCCGATACGTTTAAATGTTTATATATATATATATGGCATTTTGTCAGACATTTTGTACCCAGTCTTATTTTGTTGTTCTTAGATATTTTGTTAAATCTTAGTTGGCATCTTGGGTGGATGCTTGGGCCATTTTGTTAAGAATTGCACAAACGGATCACCATTTTGTGTGCATTTCCTTATGACACATTCTGTTTAGGTCATCGAGGTATGAGTATCTTGCATACATGCTATCAATACTCATATCGGGTCTGATTTCTATATTATTGAGGTACTTGTAACCTCATTTTGGACTTATGATTGAGTGATTGTTGTCTCTACTTTGACATCTTATTGTAGCCATATGTTGTTGTATATTAATATGGGGATTTGTTTCTGTTGTTAGTTGATGTTAGTTATGTTGTCCAAGTGGGAGAATAATAGACTTTTATCATTAATTTTTTGGACTAGCATAATAAATATAATTTTGTACAAACCCCAATTAATTTGATGTTAAGATAATTGAGTTTGGTAATTCTCTCTTTAACGTGTCATTGGGTCTGTGTTCATTGGCTTACTATGATGGGTAAGCTTGACTCATATTTTGTAGTACACAAGAGACCCTACTATTAGCCGGCCTTAAATACATTCGCTCCATTAAGAACTGTACGAGTTTTTAATCAGGTTTGGAATAACAGTAGTCAATCCTTTACGTCTCTGTCACTTTGTTTAATAGAAAATAACAATAGATTCAATTATTGAATATAATAGATTGCGATTCTATAGTTAATCAGTTGTATTGATTAGTTATAAAATTAATCTGTGATTTTGTGCATATTGTCCTTCAAGTTATACCAGCATCATCAATTGTTTCACTTCATTATATTCGCAAGCCCATTTCACATAATTTAGCTAAATATTATATTTGATATTGCAAGATTATTAAATTTAACAAGGTCGTATTAAGATTTATGGTAAAACTTTATGCATTAACTTCCTTGGGTTGATTAAAACATACTTATGGTCTAAACAAATTTGAATGTGCACATGTCAGTATGGATATAAGAATTTCTTACTAATTTGTTTTACAGATTAAATGCAAGTGTGATGGCACTTGCTTGTGCATACTAACCAGGGTGATATGCTTTTGATTAAAAGCAAAAGGTGATATGCTTTGCACCTGAGGTAACCCTATTCTTGTACACTTCTACTTAAAAATTCAGTCGGGCTCGAACTTTTTGGGGCAACCCGAGTCCGCTTTCCTATTTATTGCCATCTTTCGGCAGGACAGCCACCCCATGCTAAGGCCAATCCGGAAACGATAAGTGGTTGGCATCTTGCCACGCAACCAAGATCAATTTGTGGGTCCAACCTACGTGACATTAGCGGTATGTCCCATGTGTTTTTGTGCGCCATGTGGATCAAATCGTTAAACCAGTTAGAGGCTTTGATTCGTTCCCTTATCCTCGGCCAGCCTCAAATCACTGCTACTACCATTCCGCATTCTCGTCTCTGTCTCTGTTCCTTAATCCCAGTAAGCACTCTCTAACTAGGTGACCCAACTCAGTTAATGGCATTACTCAACTCAAGGTTAGAGAGGTTCCTATTAACCAAGCTTCATTTTAGCAACTGCCGTACCAAAACCACCATCAACAGAAGCAACAGCTTTGTCTCAGTGAGACCCAAAAGCCAGCAACAATGCTCTGCGATTGCTCTAGACGCGATGTCGTCTTCGTTGACTGATGTCGCCGGGATCCGATGGGGATACACAAGTTTACAGGGCGTTCGTGACGAGATGGAAGATGATATCGTCATTCGATCAGATGGTCTCGATGGCTTCTCATTTGCTGCGGTTTTCGATGGTCATGCCGGTTTCTCTTCTGTAAAGTTCCTGAGGTTTGGCACTTACTGAAAATCGCAATGAAATATGTTCATGGGCTTCTGTTCTTTCTTACAAAAAAAAAAAAAAAATGTTTACCTGGATTTTGGAGCTTTGGATGGCTTAAGTTCGATAAATGCGTCAGTATTCATGCGGTGCATGATAGATAAGGTCCGCAAATAGAGTGCAAATGTTCGCATCTATTTTTTGGTATCATTTGTAATTATATGGAATTCATGTATTAATTTGATTTCGCCAAACAGGGACGAGTTATACAAGGAGTGTATTACTGCTTTGCAAGGTGGCCTGCTTCTGAGGGGGAAAGATTTCAATAGTATAAGAAAGGCCTTAAAGGAGGCTTTTGAAAATGTTGATGCAAAGTTGCTAAATTGGTAATGCCAAAAGCAGCAAGATATGAATTGCATATTGTCCTTGTGTGCTTATAATTTATATGTAAAGTTGTTATATTAAAAGCTGATAATTCTCCATTTTCTGTAGGCTTGAGATGACCTGTAAGGAAGATGAATCTGGTTCAACGGCAACTATTGTCTTCCTTGCGGATGATATGCTCATTATTTCACACATTGGTGACTCCTCTGTGGTACATATTCTGTTCCTTCATGTACTCTTGATTCTTTTTAGTTGCTTCTATGTTCTTTTAATCTGTTTTTCATTGTAATTCCCTTTGAAGTTGCTGGGACATGAAAATTAATAAAAAATTTAAACAATTTTAATGACAAGGATTGAAAAGATTTTATAAAATTTTCATTTTTGCTAAACCAATATGTCAATGCAGGTCCTATCTTGTTCTGGAAGACCAGAAGTGCTGACTGATCCTCATCGAGCTTATGGTAGCAACAAAGTCTCCCTTCAAGAAATCAGAAGAATCAGAGAAGCAGGTGGATGGGTGTGTTTTCCTATTCTTGATTTCATTGTATGAGCAACAATGTGCAAAGAAATTTCTGACATCTCATCATTCATTATTATCGCATTCCTTTCTTCCATCAAGCTTACTGATTTCCACTTCTATGTTTCCTTGGGATTGGTACCAAGATTCATAACATAAAACAAATGTTAAATGGCCTCCTTTCGTGAATCTCATTCCAGCCATGAGACATTGTTAGATTTACATGTTACATTGAGATCTTTGGCTTGAAATGTTTCATGAAGGCCTATAACATTTTTCCTAGTGTCATTGTCTTATCAAATATTCAAAGTTTTGGAAGCAATCATTCTGCTACCGAAAATCTTCTGTATAGTTCTCCGTGTATCAGTATGATCTGATATTGAATCTTCCTGCTTTATGTAGATTGTTAATGGAAGGATTTGTGGTGACATAGCTGTTTCTCGTGCTTTTGGGGACATACTGTTCAAAACAAAAAAGAATAAGTATGTAACTTTGGTTACTTGAATTTGTGTTAATATGTAACCTATAATCATGGCCTAACATGTTCAAACAATAGCTAAATATTCTACTTGCCACAGGATGCTGAAAAAGGGACTTGAAGAAGGGAAATGGTCGGGAAAATTCATTTCTCGGTATTCTTCTGTCACCTGGTCCTCAAGATTCTAATATTTTCATCTGTAATTTCATTTCCTTGATGCTCTACATACAATGGTCAGAACTGTTAATAATGCAGCAGTTTGTGATAAAATCACCTCAGAGCATATTGTATAACATATGCATCAGAAATATAGTTCTTTTTTCTAATGAAATTTGGCTATACAGCCAAACTAAACATATATTAAGCACATGGACAGAAAAGCAGATACTTTCTAAGTTCAACCATTGGTCATAATGCCCCCTTAATGTTTGTGGATTGGTCTAGGAATCTCCAAATGAGGAGTTCAAAGCCTGATGTATACCATATATTCATATATTGATTGGATGAATACTGTCTTATGATCTACATATGTATCAGTCACACATATATAATGTCTTATTAATTTGGGGGCATTACTTTTTTATTGTTTTGCTGCATTTCTTCCCCCAGGTATGCAAGTATTGAGTCAATTGCTACTGATAATGGTCAATGTTTTGGATAGAAGCTCAATGATCTCGTCCTGGTATTCCAAAGCAGTACTATGTGCTTGTAGTTAACCCTCTACTGTAGGCACTGAACAAGTCGACAAAGTTGCTGCTAACCGTCTTCATGTAATTTGTTATAAAGTATATTGCATTAGGAATCGATTTGCTTGGCAGTTTAGAAAATGAAGTAATGTTATGGTTTGCCAGGGTACAATTCAACAGTGACTTACTTATCGCATCTCCAGATGTTTTTCAAGTAAGTCTGGGGTCAGATGCAGAATTTATTGTTTTAGCTTCTGATGGCTTATGGGATTACATAGACAGGTTTGTAAGGGATTTATTTATATTATTTAGATTCAGATGGAACGCTGTTCTGTAGTTTTTAATTCTGAGCCAGTTTGATTAATAATATATATATGCCTACTATCATCTGTTTCAGTTCAGATGCAGTTACATTCGTGAGGAATCAACTCCGAGAGCATGGAGATGTTCAGGTAATTATTACATCCGTTTCTCAATGTTCGTTCAACTGCTACTAAAAGTTGGATGCAGTTTCTAAGCTTCTAGATGATTCTTCTCATGCTAAGTTCCGATTTTTATTCTTGTTATGGCTTCAGCTAGCCTGTGAAGCACTTGCACAAGCAGCAATGGTAATTACTTTCCCGGAGCATTTGTGTTAAATCTTAGAATCAACACTATTATTTGAGAGTTTTTTTTAACACTAAATTTCAAATATTTCAGGATCGAAGATCACTAGATAATGTCAGCATTGTTATTGCTGATCTAGGGTAAGTAATTACATGATGCTTATAACAGTTCTCCAATTGTAAATCCATGCTTATATGCAGTCCTCTGTTGATGTATGGATAGTTGAAATTACTACATTAATTCAAGTATAATAAAGCATAAGAAAATTAATAGTAACTGACAGTTGTACAGAAGTCCAGAATTATTTCTAGGAAAAACCTTAATTTTTGGTAATATTGAGAGAAAAAAATAAAAAATATTGTTTTACCAGAAGTTTAAAACTGGAAATATTACTTTTCTGAATTAGACTCATAGTGTTTGAAATTAGGCATTGCATTATTGCAATGGCTATCATTGTGTCCACATTAACTACAGTTGCGGGTATAACTATTTAGTTACATTTGTTAAATAAGCATACAAGATATAATCTGCTTACTATCTATATGACTGAAGTAGTTAGTTTTCTTATAAGCAAAAGTACTGGTAATATGTTGTTACAATGTCTAGCAAACAGCCATACGTGAAAGTTGGTTACCAAAGCAACTTTAGGATCCCATAACCTGTTAAAACTAGTTAATTCATAATTTTATCAGTCTACGTTCAATTTTCTTACGCATTATGCGATCGAACCATAGATCTATATACTTTGAATTATATGACATTGTCTATTGATAACATGCTAATTTTTCTCGTACCTATTAATGGTAATATATCTGCAAATTAAGGCGGACCGATTGGAAAGGCTTACCACTTGAGCAGCAGAATGTTTTCTATGAATTCGGACAAGCTATTGCAACCATGGGCATCGTATGGCTTGGAATATGGGTGTCGTCTATGCTTTAATTTGCTTATAGCTGATAGATTTCATCTGAGAGTGATTGATCCATATGGAAATGTATTGTATATAGATCAAACAAATGATTCATAGATTAGTTGCACAATCGGCAACTTTTTCATGTTTCTTGCCTAATAATACAAATGAAACGATAATCAATCATCTAGTCATGAGCAAATGGTCTTTTTTTGCGTTGCTAGATGTTTGTTATTAATAAACTTATAGCTGAGTGTTTTTGTTAGCCTAATTCGAGAAGTGACCTTAGGTATTAATAGACAATATTTTTAACGTTAAATAAATTTATTAATTCGATCTCAAGTAGTCAGAATACAAGCCTCAACCTGAAGTAATATGACCAATAGCCAAAACTGAAGGTAGGATAAATAACCTGATATTCTCAACGAGGCCGTTCCGTTGAGTAATAGATTTAGAATCTATTGTCCAAAGGATGTAGATATACTGAGCAACTCATGTCCTTTAAGCACTTCCCTGCACTTCCTTAATTGTCCATTCGCCGGCATCGAGCCAGATCAGTGCTCATTTCTTCTGCTATCCTCTTAGCAAGAAAGAATACTCTCATCCTCATGAAAAGCTCTTGCAAAGTTTATTCACTTCCAACTTGATTCCCTGGAACGTTCTTTTGTTCCTCTTTTCCCATATAGAATAGGTTCAACAGCCAGAGACCAACTTGAATAAAATATAGTCCCCTTTGTGCATAAATTTAACCTGCTTCGCTCATGGTATAACTTACATCTAGTTATCCCCAAACATTTCTACTCTACATTTGCCCCGAGCAAAGTTCCAGAAGGTGGTAAGAGTATGGACAGCTTACCAAGATATGGTCTTGTGTCATCACACAACTTGCATAAGTTGTTTAGGATTGTTATTCCTTTAATATTGTCAATAATATGAATTTTTTGTTTTATGGCAACCTATAGGATGAAGGAGGCTTTTATTGTTAAACCAAACCAACTTCCTCAATTGCACTTTCATTTTATGTTCCCTAAGAATTTCAAAACATGATATATCTACGAATTGCTGCAACTTGGTCCTTCTCTAGATGATCATGTCCTCCACATCCCTCCTTCGCCTGTAAGTTGGGGTGATAAGTAGAAATTATAGCATATTTTACCATCATATTTGATATTCTTTTAAACCATTTACATAGCACATTTGCGCAAAAATTGTTATATTATAATATTAATACCTAAGTTGTTTGGTTCCATATTTTATTTCTAAAAAGGGTATAAATTGTATTAATTATTTTCTTGTAGTCTTGGTAGACTTAAAGAAAGGAACCTAGAAAAAAAATATGGCCTAAAATGAATTCAACCCTAACGAAAGTCCAGCACTAAGCAATTAGCGCAACAAAAAATTAGTCCAACCATCACTAGCAAAATAAATTCCAACCCACTAGAACAAACAAACAACCCAACAAAATAAGAATTCAGCATGAGAAAATGCAGCAGTCAGAGGATAAAATGCAGTAGCCAGAGGAGAAAATTTAGCATAGTAGATAGTAGTAGAAAAACACACTAATTGTAAAAATCCCCCATCTGACGTTTCTATCTCAAAAACCCAATAGAAAATCAATGATATTTGCATCAAATATCTTCAAAAGGAAGAGATAAGAGGAAAATCAGGGAGATTTCAGCAACATGTGGCTTTTGGAGTTTTTTTTATAAGCCTATAAAAGCAATGGCTTAGAGAGGAAGAGGGCAGCAAGTAGTTATGCTAAAAAGGGAGATTTTGGAAAGGTTTGTGTTAGGTTCTTTGTAGCGCACTCTTACCGCAGGATACACACCGGGACACCCATTCTTTGTAGTCCACTTTTGTCTTTCCAACAAAGACTGATAAGAAGATTTTGATTTGTAGGAAGTAAAGTTTGTAGGAAAGTAAAGAACATATAATTTTTACTTGGTTTAATAACTTAAATGCTATCTACATCCAAGGATCTCACACTTATAGCTCTACTAGTATCAAGAAAAGAGTAAGTTACAAGAGGTTGAGTGTTTTCTAAAATATTTGCAAGAGATTTTAAATTCTCTCCAGTACCCTCAGATAAGTACCCTAGCTATTAAACTTTCACTCTATTTCTATCACTCTCAGCTATTGATTACAATAATGTGTTCTGTGAACTTTCTGCATGTGTATTGTCTGTATATGACTAAAGCTTGTGTCTCTTATATATGAATTGGTGGCAGTGCATTCGGTTTTGTCTTCATGTATCAGGTATGAGTCACATTCCCCTCACTTGTTCAACTTATGCAATATACTCTGCATTTTGAATGTGTTAATATGACTGTGTCTTTTTTTTGTCTTTGTTTTTGATTTGTGCCACTCATGTGTCTTACTAAGACAGAGCATTTTACTCCTTATGTTCCTAAATCTGAAAGCCTTTCCCTTTTTTTTCTTCAATGTTGAGACACATTCTTCACAAACATTTTTGAATCTTCAGATTGTTGTATCTTTGTTGTTGATTGATGGAGAACTTGTGAATATCACCACATTAATTCCCTCCTTCTCCATTAATCTTCATGAAGACCATTGATCTGTGACTGCAATAGAAACTTAAAAAACCCTAACTTCACCTGAAGTGTGAGATCGAGTGAAATAGCCTTCGATTATTGTCGACTTCAAGGGACTTCACTTATCTGTAGATAATCTCTATAAAAAGTGAACTTCTTTGGAGTCACAACCTTCATACTAAAGTTGGATGGGTTTAACTCACCTGTGATTTTCTTCACATAAAATACCCCTTGCGATATTCTATCTCCGACGAAATGGAGTCACACATTTATATGTTTGGACCTCTCATGCAAGGCAGTATCTTTGCTAAGGTAAAGTGCTCTCTGACTATCTGTGTAGATTACTGATTTTATGATATTGATGCTAATTTCCTTTAATATACCTAGTAACCATGATAATTCTTTTACTCCTTCAGTGATTGCATAGTATTTTGCCTCTATAGTTGATAGAGATACTACTTGTAACATCCTGTCACCGATGGGATGAGTACAGTGAGAGTGCATTCATATGTGGCATGCTCATGCATTATTTAGTTATGTATAATTTGGTAATTTGGTAATTATTGCACTGGTATACGTACGTACATACATGTATGACATTTTCCCATCTTGATTTGGGTAAATTGGAAATTCGAAGATATTTAGGCCAATTGAGAGTTGAAAATTTATTTGGAGTGAGAATTGAGAATTCAGAGTTTGAAATATAGAATTGGAGTATACGATAATGAGTTTCATAATTTTGAGGATTTATAGGAATTTTTCTGAAATTTTCGGAGTAATAGGTCCGGACCGGAAAAATTGACTTAATGATCGATTAATTGAATTTTCGGTTTCGAAATTGGTTATCCAATGGCATAGAAAGATTAGAAATTTGATTTGAGGATTTAGGGTTTTGAGCAATTGGAATTCGGGAAAAATTAGAATCAGAAATTGGATTGAGGTTGTTTGGACTGGTCTTGTGGCAATTTCGTTTGCTAAACAAGCCCTAAACCATTTGTATAAAAACCCTAACCTTTAAAATTGTTGCCTTCCACGATGCTTTTGGTTTTGGGAGAAGAAATTGTTTTCCTTCTTTGTGATCTCCTTCCTCAATTTGCTTCTTGATTCCTTCTTACCATTTGCTCCTTTCCCTTGCCTTGAATCGATCCCCTTGAGCTTGGTGTAGAAAAGATGACATTTGGGTTTGTTTTTGGTGTTGCCGTGGGTGTGTGAGAGGTTGAAGGGTTGGATTTGTGA
>JANZLD010000006.1:38141907-38152112 GCA_026413575.1 Erythroxylum carthagenense | reverse complement strand
CAATACATATACAAAACACTCATTGAATTTGTATTTCAATATTTCTAATTTCCACCGAAAGTTCGGGGTCCAACAAATGTCACCTTACAGCAATAGGATTTGAAGATGCATAACCTGCTCATTTGCCTCCAGTAATTCCACCTTAATCTCATCTGAATTGAAGCACACTATTATCTTTCCATAGGCATGATGACTGTGATTAGATAGTAGTTTCCATTGAGGACCCAAAAGATTCAACTTATTCAGGTTTGCCAACTTAACTTTTGTTTCAAGTAAACCAAGTAAGAGAGGTTTTTCTCCCCAAACAAAATCCCTTAAAGCTGATAAAAGGGCAATTTATTCCTTTAACATTTCAAACCAAAATAGTCATGTTAAATGGAGGTACTATTGGGGCATTTACCCTTACTCCTTTGAGATTTCTTCTTGACATAGATTGGGAATTTTCACTGTCTTAATCTTTATTAATTCCCTGAGAAGGATTAGAAATATCCTCTACCATTGACAAACATAAGGAAGCAGAAGGGGTGACATGAGGGGGTTTATTTTTGCATATTACCTCCTTATGTAAGGGAGCTGAACCATGTTGATCGAGTAAGATAACTAAATTATTTGTTTGTTTAGATATGAGACAAGGAGAAGACTTGTCAGACATATCATTCTCTTCTGTAGCTGAATTTTTCAATATTTCTGATTTTCTTTTTTTGCTTATCAGCTCTACATAAGGTACAGAACTATCCATTTTCTACATAGATTCGACTACAAGATTTGCAAGAGAGAGGTTTACATTATCCCTGTTATCATTCAAAGGAGCACTCTAATTTTCATAATCTTGATTTTCTTTTGAATGACATTCTTCTTCATGACCCATCAGCTCTTGGTAGTTTCCAATCTTGAAGACTTTACTGGTAGGTCTCCAAATAGCATTGTGAGCTTTTGTAGGGGGCCTCCAATGATAGGAAATTGTAATGCTATTCTCCCGTAATTGATTTCCATCCCCTAGTTGCATGATTGGGATTTCATTGGAATGATATTTTGATGTTTCTATACGAACACATATATGGGCATATTCAATTCTTTTCTTAGTGGCAATATTCTCATCTATACATAAAGGCTTTCCAATGTGGCTAGCTATTTACAGAGACCCTGAGTGGTCCAATACTCTAAGGGAACATTATGAAAGTTCATCCATATAAGAAGGTTCTAAATTTTGATGGTTTCGAATTTTAGTCCAAGCTATCAGATTTGTAAAAAAATTGGTTGATTCCCACATTGCCATGGACCCTTCTTGAGAATTTATGAGCTACTGATATGGAGGAGAAAGAGAAAAGTATAAGGCTATCTTCAGATAGCAGAACATCGTCAAGGCCTCTACTTTTCCATAGCTTATTTGCCCATCACAGTATTAATAGAAAAGTTGGTCTGTGTTCTAGGAAAAATCTCACTATTGTGGATTTCAAGCGATTTGCTTCATTTTGAAGCGTTGAAAGGTTTGGACAGACAATGAGTTTTTCATCAACTTCACTAGGTGATTTATAAGAAAGAGTATAAGCGACGGTGTCCCAAACCACTTGTTTCCATGTCTTCTAGGTATTAGAAATAGTAGCAGTTACAAGAGGTAGGGGAGGGGGTGTTGGAGAAGGGTGGGATGGATTAGATGACAATGGTAGAAATTCAGCAAAATTGTGGGATGTTGTGTCTAGCATGATGTGAGAGGAAACCTATAAAAGGAATGAAAGCTGTGTTGCCAAAGAAGGGGCAGAGAAGGAAGGCGGGAAATAAAAATAAAAAATAAAAAGCAAGTGAGGAAAGATTGAAATGTCCTTAACGGGAGTTCCAAAGATTGAGGAAAGCTGAACCAAGTAGCGGAGACGAAGGCTGGAATTTGAAGTAATGAAGAGAGGATGCTAAGAGGGGAGGAGAATCAATGTAGGGGTGGAGGAACATGCGGTTAGGGAGAAGAAGCAAGGGTGTGAAGCGTAACTGAACTGATTCTAGAGAGAAGCAAAGCGTCTCTATCCAACACATTCTCGTTTCCAATGATTTTTGGCAATTATTGCGAAATACGCAGATCCTTCTTGAAAAGTTTGGGTCTCAAGATGTACTGAAAGTTTTGGTTCTTACGAGGCTTTTGGTGAGTGTCAAAGTATGTGATCTTGATTTATATTTCATTGGATCTTGAAACAACATAAACATCCCGGATCAACAAATGGAGACTAGTGCAAAGCAGTATTTTGGCAGGCGATCCAACTCGAGCATACATACACGATAAGGGTGTCATATATTTCAGTGTCTCATATAACAGTAATCACAATGCTAAAATGTACCCGTACATCAAATATTATTTTCTTGCCTCTTACTACCAAGCCATCAAATTTGTCGTAAACAAGTCTAAAGAACTGCAGTAATCTCATATTTTGCAATATAGATCCTTCAGAGGATGTAATATAGAAACCCAAGCTGCAATAACTTTCCACAATTTGTGGAATTCAATCCTTACGACCTCACAATACACGGCCATAATTTCACAGGAAGACTTCTAAACTAGTATATATTAACAACGACGTTACACCTTCCGAGGAAAAAAAAGAAGCGAGTATCAAAGATGAAATGTTTTTAAAAGGGCAAAGTATAAGCTTTGGTTAATCTGAAGTCGTCGGCTTCAGACCTGTAGTGATAATAAAGAAAATCTGAACAATGCATTGCAGGATGACCACCTCGATGACTCCTCCAATCGAATATGCAAAGGAGAGATATTTAAAATACAATCTGACATTCTGACCAGACAGACATAATGATGAACTTAAGCAGATATAAAAAGAAAACAACAACAAAACAAAAACCAGTCAAAAATCTGGAAGTGAATCTGAGCCTTAGGAAACAAGGCACCTGGGTTCACTTCAATCTTCATGTTTTGGAAAATTTTCAATCTAATATGTTCCACACTCGCGATCAACAAACCAATGCTATAGGCTCTTCAGAGATGAAGATCACGCTCATATGATAGTTGTACAGGTCTCCATATGACCTTGACCAGCAAATTACAAGCAGCTGTAGGCCATGTTTCTGATAAACGCATCAAAATGGTCTCCATCCTTCATATCAATACAGGATACCTGAATGAATCATCTCAATTTCTTTTTTCCCTTTTCTGGTTCCAATACATCCTACAAACCTTGCCTGCAAAGCAATCCCTTCCAACATCCTTTTAACCAAAATGAAGAACCCAAACCCATAGCTCTGATGCAAGAGTTTAACAGCCTCACAATCAACGACTTTTGTTACCAGAAAAAGAGAAGGCAGATGACCCGACAGACTCAACAGAACCAAATGCATGCAGGGACTTCTAAAGGAAAGAAACATGCCAAGTAATAATACCCTCAGATGAAAATGGCTCTACTAATGGCCAACTTGGCCCATTCAGCGGATTCCTTAATCATATGGTCCTCAGAAGATAAACATTCATTTAAAAAGTCCTTGCTAGAAATAGACTGCTGTATCAGAGGACCAGCATTGTTTCCAAGCGTATCTGCCAAATCCCCAAGGACCCCAATGGCAGTTTTCATCACAATGTCATCCCTGAAAAAATATATATGAAGTCATTAATAAAAATATTCATTAGCTTAAAGAAAAAATAAAATAAGAAGACATATTCCAGCATAACTAACATGTCTTTCTCCATGTATAAGCTATCCAAAAACTGAAGGATATGAGGAGCATAAGGAATCAAGAGCTGGGTTTTGGAAGAGTTCTTGAACCCTTGAAGAATCCCTGAATATGCCTCCAATATTCCATTTCTAAGGGAATTTGCATACTCAATCATTTCATCATCAGCACCTGTCGTGTGAGCAGACAACTCTGCGGCACTTTGAAGCATGGGCATCGCATACATTAAGTACTTCTCAAAATTCTCACCAATTGCCAGTGCAATATCACCAAAGCAAGAAAATATTGGAGGCTTCACAGAACGATGTAATTGGTTGCTCGATAAATCCTTGAGAAGTTGCGTCATAATCCCATCACAATATGATAAAATTTTATCTTCCATTGCCCTGCAAATATCTCCTACCACACCAATTGTAACAGCACAAACCTGGTACTCCTCAAAATTCTGAAGACCCATTTCCAAATACTTGTAGAAGTCTGGCATGTACTTCCCAAATTCTGGACCAGTTGCATAGGCAAGGGCTCCAATGGCCAGCATGGCTTCCTCATGCACAGTTGCACTTCTACAAGCAAATACCCTCAGGAAAAGTCCCATTACCTGATTAGCATACTGCGCAAACATATGCTTAGTGGGCTCTGTTGAACCTAACTTCTGAATGATGACCTGTAAACACCCACAAAGGAGACCTTGTAATTCACCCTGTTTCTCCCTCTCATCTGATGAAAGTTTTTGCCCTTCCAATGTCTTGTGAAGCTCTGTCATAATAACAGGAATCAATTGAAACACCATGGCTGCCGTTTCATCAGTTGAACATCTTACTACTTCATTTAATGTCTCGTATGCAGCAGTCCTTAACCGTGACTCCCCCGCATCTTCTCTGTGAGTCACAGTGAGAAGAACCTGGACAATTTCCTGGAAATATGGAGTTAAAGGAGATGAAGGGCCCACATCTTCATAACCTTGAGCAAGAAAATAGAGGGCGCCACAAGCCTTCTCAGCTACATTTGGAGCATCCTTCATGCTATGAAGTAAAACAGTGATAATTTGTTGGCAATTTGCTTGGGTAATAATGGGTGTATCCAAAGTTGAACCATGAAGGAATTCAAATATCCGCCCCAGAGTCCAAGCAGTGGTGTCTTTCACATGGCTATTGGGGTCTTTTGTCAAAGCACTGAGCATGAAGTTCAAGGCAACATTGACTATAGGTGTCAACTTGTCAGGGGAAGGACCCTCCAATATTGAGCCAAAGGCATAAGTAGCTGCTTCCCTTTGTCTCCAGTCCGCTTTTGTTATGTTCTCTTCAATGAATGGCATAACAAGAGGGACAATATCATCCCCAACAGTTCTAGCAACCAATCCAAGACACGTTCCCCCTGCCATCGCAATGTTCCAAGCCCCTTCATCCTGATCCTGATCTTCCTCTTGCTTAAGAAGTGTCTCCAACAACATTGGAACAAGAGCAGGGAGAGCTTGCTTGATAAAATAAAAGCAAGGAACATCGGAGTCTGCGGTTAAATCCCCACCGTATTCTTCCAAAATGTCTATTTCCTCATCACAAATAGAACTCCAAAATTCAATTGCTTGAAGAGCAACAGGCTCTTCATCCTCCCTCACAGCCTTCGCCGTGATGTTAAAGATGTCCTGAATATAAGGAGCTAATCTCTCATAATATATTGACGAAATGGAAACCAAACATTCAAGAGCTGCTTGCCGAATCTTCACTTCAGGAGACAAGGTAGCCTCACAGACAACTCTCATGATATAATCCCGTTCCATATCGTTGCTAAAATTTGCTTGAGCAAAGCCCAAAGCATTGTATAGGGCTCTAGTGGCAGCAAGTCTTACATCATTGTTGCCTTCAGATGCATTCATACCCTGAACTACTGCTGTAAGTATCTTATTCACTTGATCTTGATCTACTATATCAGGAGAGACTTCCTCGCATAAATAGCCAAGAGTGTCCAGAGTAGCTTGCTTGACATGAGCAGGAAGCTGGTGAATGTTCAACAGAAGAGATCCTATTAACTCGGACCATTGTTTCTGAGGTAACTCAATGCCTGCAATCTTGGCAATGACTTGAGATGCAGTTGAACGAGCATCAATTGCAGGGGAAGAGAGTGTTTTCAACAAGAATGTCTTAATTTGACTCTTGACATTGATGTCCAGTGTCAGCCATCTTTGCACCAGCTCAAGCTTTCTGTGTTGCTCCTTAGCATCCAAGGCATTTTTAAGTATTAAACCAGCTAATTTTCGGGAATCTACAGGCTTGTCATTATTTGCCAGCTCTCCAGAAAGTGAAAGCAAGAAGCTGGAAAGATTTTGCTCCTGAAACTGTTTTAAACTTTCTTCAGAATGTTTGCGCACATTTGCATCAATTGATTGGGCATTTAAAAGCACCTGGGTGAATTCCATATCCATAGTTTTTCTGAAAGTACCGAATTTGGAAACTATTAGAACGGTAAAGAGTTTTCATATCATAGCATATTATTCCATGATAAACAGTAATCATGTATCAACTAACCAAATCAAAACATAAAGCACATAAATCAAACATATACAAAATAGAAACAAAAGTAGTTAATTAAGAAAGACAGAGGGGGGCATATTATTCCATGATAAACATTAATCATGTATCAACTAACCAAATCAAAACATAAAGCACATAAATCAAACATATCCAAAATAGAAACAAAAGTAGTTAATTAAGAAAGGAGTACATGAAAGAAAAAACAGCCAAAAGAAGCAAAACGCAACGAGAACTTGCTCTTCTTTATCAGATTTATACACCATTACCATGCGCAGATAAAAATTCAAAACCCACTTTACTAAAATCAAGCATTCTAATTTCTCATTAAAATCACCTATAGAAAAACCAGTACGAAAATTTTGAAGCAAAAAGATTTTAACATGTTCATTGTGGCATAAAACATATTTCAGAAAGAAGTCAGTTAATATTTTAACTTAAAAAGGCCACCGGATAATTAACCGCCTTTTCAATTTACAAGAATATGTCCCAAGTAATTTCAAAATAAAACTTCACATCCACTATTCAATTATTAAAACTAACAACAAATCAGCGGTAGCATCACCAATAATAATAATAATAACAACAACATCCCATTTAACTACTGAATATGTCAGATCAGCCACTAAAAAGGCCATACTAGTTCTTGATTACTCTACCTAAGAGTCTTGATTACTCTACCGAAGATGCTACGATATTAAACCTCCACTTCCAACCCTAACATAAACAGAGATGTAAACAGCTTCCATCATTTTACTAGATTAGTACATTGAAAAAAACAATTCGAAAGATCCGAAACTAGCAGCTACACTAAAATCGCAAGAAAAAGTAATAAGTACCTGGAAGGAGGACAAACAGGACGACGGATGGGGACGCCGGTGACAGTGCTCCAGTTGAGAAACACCGGCAGGATGAAGTAGAACAACAAGCTGAAATCGAAATGGAGATGAAACGACGCAGTGTCAATCCTAACCTCAGACCGCAAAATGAGATTTACGAGAGACGAAGAGGACGCGAAGCTGAAGCTGAAAGCTGGACGTTGAATAATGCACGAAACCAGTTACTCTTAATTATTTGTTTATATGAAAATATAATAGTATTCATACCAATAAGAGGTTTATCATTTGGGGCTCTAATACATACTGATAAGTTGGTTGTTTATAATCGAAATCAGGGACGCTGGTAGTGTTCAACGGTTAAGATGTGTTGTCGTAAAGGATGACTAAATTAATGAACTCTTTAATCATGGATTGTTGGAAACTGAAATTTTGGTGGGTGATACAATATTTAATTTAACCAAAAAGAAAATGAATCTAGCATTCTGCTCCTTCCCACCAAGAAACATACACGTCTTCCTTCTATTTACAAAAAATTAAAATAACTTTTTAATTATTAGGAATAATGATCTTATTACTATTTATTTCACAATTTCATAATTCCTTATTATGTTTTAAATACATAAACACCCTTCCAAGCTTTCCTTTCCTCTCTAAAGTTCCAAATTTTCACAATGATTAAAGTATGCAAATTGGATTGTTTGTTTATGATGTGATCGGAAGCTTGGAATGACCACCCAACAAATTGTTACCTTACTATTTGATCGATGATTTGGTTGCGTGTAAGTTTTAGTTAATAATCCTCGATAATTCATAAGCACAAAATTCATTAGAATAATACCAAAAGTGTCGATTTTACAAGAAGGGAATTAATCTAATCCTAAAATCTAAGGTTAGAAACAAATCACATAAATTCAAAACGCAACGAAACTAAAACTGAGAATTTAATTCAATCACTCAAATTAAAAATCAAATACAAAAATACTAATTGCAACACACCCAAGAATCAATCAAAAGAAATTACCAATTGAGAAACAAAATTTTACCTATCCTTAATGCTAGTCTAACTGATTATGAATTATCAGATTGTTGGTTCTAGACTATCTTATGATTGATTACTCTCTCTCTTGAGTTATAACCATTAAGCCTAAATCATAAACTCTAATTAGATTATAGTAGTTGCAATCTCTCAATTCCCAACCTATCTAAAACCCTAATTAGCTCCGAACTTCTCTAATAAACTATCGAAAACTTATGCAAGATCTCTCTTCGCACAATTTCTCGATCTAATTCAATTCTTGTTTCTATTAAATCACCTAACTCTCGTTAATTCAATTTAATCATTTTTCATTCGATTCACACTCTCAGTTTATTATCAAATTATGCAATAACAGAATCAAACCACAACAAATCCAATAAACATATAAAGAATCTGACTTTTATTAGTTCAGGAATAAAGTTTCGAAGGTGAGTTTAGAACATCCTTTCCATTCTAGATCCTATCTTCAATTATTTATTCCAATTTTATACAATAATAAAATTGAAAATAAACATGAGATATAATCTAAATGGATGATGGGAGGTAGCAATGTTAGGAAACCTCCTAATTCGGGAAATACGTCGAGTTAACTTCTTCTCCTCTTCTCCTCTTCTCTCTTCCTTCTTCTCTTCATCTATCTTTTGATCATTTCTCTCTAGGGTTTCTCAAGGTGGCTAATGCAAAAGCTCCTTTCTACCTCTTTTATTATTCTTTAAATATCCTCTTATGTTTTGGGTGATCCTAGGGTTTTTTTCGGAGTTCGAAAGGTCCAAAAGATCACTCAAAGCTTGACGTTCTTGAGTGTCTGTGCGTCTGCCCGATACAGGCCACGAGCATGGGCCACATCCAAGCCTTCTATTATGATCGTGGCATTCAGGCCATGATCGTGGGACATTCCTTGTACTTCTGGCACGATCGTGGCATGCAAGCTACGATCATAGGCCAACTCTAGTACTTCTGTCACGATCGTGGCCTTACCTGTCACGATCGTGGATTGTGGGCCGTTGTTTTGGCCCTAATGCTTCTGAAACTATTCTGTTCTTTGATGTTGACCCTGAAATACTAGGATACACATCAAGGTGCCTCAAAAACATAATTTTTAAGCTTAAAGACTTGTATTAACCCATAAAACACTTAAAACATAAATAATTAACAAACTAACATAATTTTAACCTAAGCACATACTAAATGATTGAATTAACAACTAAGCACATATCAAACTATGTCCTAAAATACGATGCCATTTACACTTATCATTATTATACCTGTAAATTGTTGATTTATACATTATAGTCAATCAATTAGTTATTGTTTAATGATATAATTATTTAAATGTATTCTTTATCTTATAAATATTTAAATGTATATGATAAAGTCCATAGGATAAATATATATTATTAATGAAATTATAATGAGATCATACTTATTAGATTCACATCACATTTATAATGTAAATTGTTTATAATTATTATTTTATTAAGACTAGACATTAATAGACCATTAAAAGACTAACGCACATTATGTTTTTTTCCTTATAAAAGAAAGTAGTCATTCTCATAATTTAAAGTATGAAGATGCCTAAACAAACGTGTGAGTATTTATTAAAGAACAAGTTCATTGAATTGACCCCCCATATAAGAATCCCAACTGAAAAATTATTTGTATGTCTACAAAAGTTCTCATTATAATAATTGTATAAGTGATCCCTTCGCTTAAGATTATCAAAGTATCTGATATAGGGATTTTATAAATGCATATTTAGCTATAATTATATACTCATATTTAACATGTTTTGCTTCATATTTTATTATTGGGCCCCGTTTTCAGAACCCAACTCTTCCAAAAAACCATTACTATCATCGTTCTATTTCCTTGTAATCAAATGTTGGATCCTGTTTCCAGAGTCCAACCCTTGAACTATAAAACGTGAGCATAATCCAATGAAATCATGAAGCTCAAAGTCTCATACCATTTCTATGTTCCTTTTTCCATAGCAAATCTCACTTATAAATATGTATGACAATAATTTGTATTCATGATTTATCATCTCAAATCGATAACTTCTTCAAGTATACTTTAATTTCAATTCCACCTTATCCATATGCAATTTCATATTCCCACTCAACATCATCCATACATAAT
>JANZLD010000006.1:37858712-37872979 GCA_026413575.1 Erythroxylum carthagenense | reverse complement strand
CAATATTCAGATCAATTAAAACAAATCATGAATTTCTAATTTATATTAAACCATTATTAACAAAATTTACCAAAATTATAATAAATTAATTATAATTTAATAAATACTTGACAATCCACGACGTCTACTTATTAGACGTCGCAGATTGTGAAGTTTCTGCGACATCTACCCAACATCGTCAAAACGCATACAATCCCTGACGTTTTCTCCAAACGTCGGGAATTATATGCATCTTTTCTGACGTCTTCATCAACGTCACAGAATTGATAAGCCTTCTACGACGTCTTCACTCAGACGTTGAGGAAACCCATTACCTACCCACCATCTACGACGTCTATTGTGACGTTTTAATAGACGTCGTAGAAGGTTTTCTCCGACGTCTATAGAGCTTCTATGACGTTTATCAGACGACGCGAAATGTATGTTTTTGTTGTAGTGCTTTTTCTCTTCTCTCTTTGGTTTTTCTTCTTCCTCTCTTCTCACTTCAACGATACTCTCTCTTCTCTCTTCTTCTTACAAGACCATTTTATTCTAATCTTTCAATTTTGTCCTTCATTTATCTAGTCTTTCCAAAAATAACCCTCCTTCATTTGATCCAAAGACTAATTACCTTAGGCCACTAATCTAATACCTTAACTATACTCTAATTTAATTCTAACTTTTCTATTATAATTTCTAATTTCTACTTATGCTAACTAAATCAATGGACTCAATTATGAAAATAATTAAACAAATAAATAAACAAACAAATCATAAATAACTAAATAAAAATAAATCAATAAAAATTAATAAAAATTCAAGATTCAACAATTCTCCCCCTAAAAGAATTTCGTCCTCGAAATTCTTATCTGAGTCCACAAAGAGGTGTAGATACTTCTCATTCATTGCTTCCAAAGGCTCCCATGTTGCTTCTTTCGTAAGACTTTAACCAGCTTCACAGTCTTGTTTCTCAAAACCTTTTCCTTCGAGTCCAAAATCTCCACTGGTTGTTCTTCATAAGTCAAATCCTCTCTTAGTTGAACCTCTGAAGGTTGAACTATGTGTGAAGGATCGGATTGATACTTTCTCAACATCGATATATGGAAGCCATCGTGAATCTTAGACAATTTCGGTGGCAAAGCTAACTTATAGACTAAAGGCCCAATCTTCTCAATGATCTCATAAAGGCCTATGTATCTTGGACTGAGCTTAACCTCAAAACTCTTTTCCATGGAGAAGCTCTAAAAAATACTTTGTCTCTAACTTCAAATTCTATCTCCTTCCTATGCGCATCCGCATAGCTCGTCATTCTGTCTTGAGCTACTTTTAGTATTAGTTTCATCAATTTAATCTTATCAACCGTGACTTATACCAAATCAGGTCCTACAAGTATCCTTTCACCTTCCTCATCCCAACAAATAAGAGTTCTGCATCTCCTACCATACAAAGCTTTATAAGGTGCCATCTGAATTTCTGAGTAATAGGAATTATTGTAAGCAAACTTAATTAAAGGTAAATGATCATCCCATGAACCTTTGAAGTCCATAACACAAGCTCTTAATATTGCCTCCAATGTTCGAATTGTCCTCTCTATCAGTCTGTGGATGGAAAGTTGTACTAAAGTGTAAATTAGTTCCCAAAGCCTCTTGTAAGCTTTCCCAAAATCTGGTGGTGAACTTGGGATCTCTATCCGAGACTATAGAACCTGGAATCCCATGATGTCTGATTATCTCCTCCACATACTTCTTGGCTAAAACATTTAAAGAATCTATCTGCTTAATTGGCAAGAAATGTGCTGACTTGGTTAGCCTATCCACAATCACCCATATTACATCATGCTTCCTGTTGGTTCTTGGCAACCACATCAAGAAATCTATCGTAATCTTTTCCCACTTCCATTCAGGAATAGACAAAGGTTTAAGCTTGCCTGAAGGTGCCTGGTGTTTAGCCTTGACTTGCTGACACACTAAGCATCTTTTAGTATACTCTGCAACATCTTTTTTCATTCCTTTTTACCAAAACTGCTCTTTCAAATCTCTATACATTTTTGTACTCCCTAGGTGCATTGCATAGGGAGCGTTGTATGCCTCTTCAAAAATCTCATCTTTCAACTGTAACATATCAGGAATAAACAATCTGTTACCTACCACCATCAATCCATCTTCCCTACGTCTATTTCAAAAGGTTTACCATTTTTATCTCTTTTCTAAGCCTGCTCAAGTACTCATCCTGTTCTTGCAATTCCTTAATTTTCTCATTCAACACTAACTTTACCCTAAATTTAGCCAATATACTTCTAGATTCAACTTGCTTCAATGTCACTCTAAGTTTGACTAATTCCTTCAACAAAGGAAAATATACCGTCTCCATATATGCTATAGTAGATTTCCTACTTAATGTATCAGCTACTACATTAAATTTTCCCAAGTGGCAGTCTATCATCAAATCATAATCTTCAAAAATTCCAACCATCTTCTCTATCTCAAATTCAACTCTTTCTGGCTCATCAGATACTTAAGACTCTTGTGGTTTGTAAATACCTTAGCAGTGACTCCATATAGATAATGTCTCGATATCTTCAATGCAAAACTTATGGCAGCTAACTCTAAGTCATGCATGGGATAATTCATCTCATAAGGCTTTAATTACCTAGAAGTATAAGCAATCACCTTATCTCCTTGTATCAATAGACAGCCCAATCTCTTCCTTAAGGCATTACTATAAACTGTATACCCATCACTACCCGAAGGTAAAGTCAAAATCGGTGCAGTTGTGAGCTTTTTTCTTTAATCCTCAAAACTATTCTGACACTCCTCTGTCTACACAAACTTCTGATTCTTCCTAATCAATTTGGTAAGTGGAGCTGCTATCATGGAAAAGCCCTCCATAAACCTCTTGTAATACCCAACTAAACCCAAGAAACTCCTCACTTCTGCTATATTCTTAGGTGCTTCCCATTTCACCACAACTTCTATTTTTCTCGAATCCACATGCACTCCTTGCTCCTAAATCACATTTCCAAGAAATGCCACTTCCTTTAGCTAAAATCATATTTGTCGAATTTGGCCTACAACTTGTTCTTCCTCAGTGTCTCCAAAGCAATTCTTAAATGTCCCTCGTGCTCCTTATCACTCTTAGAATAGAACAAAATATCATCAATAAAGACAATGATAAATTAGTCTAAGAAGGACTTAAAGACTCTATTCATCAAGTGCATGAAAGTTGCAGGGGCATTCATCAATCCAAAGGGCGTAACTAAAAACTCAAAATGCCCATACTATGTTCTGAAAGTAGTCTTTGACACATCAGACTCCTTTATCCTCAACTACTGGTAACTCAATCTCAAATCTATCTTAGAAAAGACTTTTGCCCCTTCAATTGATCAAACAAATCATTTATGCATGGGAATGGATATCTATTCTTGATGGTGACATGATTAAGCTTCCTATAATTCACACACGTTCTTAATGATCCGTCTTTCTTTTTCACAAAAGGACCGAAGCTCCCCAAGGTGAAGAGCTTGACCTAATGTACCCCTTCTCTAATAATTCTTTCAATTGCTCTTTAAGCTCCTTCAACTCTACCGGAACCTTTGGTAAGGCAGAATTGAGATCGGTACAGTACCCGGAAGAAGCTCAATGGGAAATTTAATTTCCTTAGGTGGTAGTAGTCCTGGTAATTCCTCAAGAAAGACATCCGAAAACTCTATGACCATAGGAATTTCTTCTAACTTTCCTCTATCTGCCCTCTTGTCTAGCACATAGGCCAAAATTGCTTCACACCCTTTCCTCATCATCTTCTCTACTATCAGAGTCGAAACAATTCTTTGTGGACCTATTTTCTATCCCCCATAAATACCACCTTTCCTCCATTATCCAATTCGAGCTCCACTGTCTTCCGTTTGCAATCTAAGTTTGCAGTATACCTTTCTAATATGTCCATACCCAATATTACATCTAATTCTCCCATCTTCAATGGCATTATGTCCACCACTAGGTGTTCAATACCGGTACATACTTCACAGTCTTTATAAACTTGGCTAATTGTAATATACTAGCCGATTGGAGTACTCACCATCAAGGGAGTATCTAATGGGCTCAAATCCCTACCATACACAGTTCTACCTAATGAAATAAAGGAATGGGTAAACCCCGGATCAATCAAATCAACAACATCAGCTTCAAAATAATTTAACCGTACCAGTCACAACTTCTGGAGCTGTCTCTGCATCCTCCCGTGTCATGGAAAATACTCTAGCTGGTGCTTGTCCCCTTGATCTCCCTAGAAGATTCACTCTCTTAGCTTCATCTGAACTGCCCATTTTAGTTGCAGTCTTATGCCCTACTGTCTCAGTTCTCTTTGAAGCTTACATTTGAGTTCCCTCCTTGCATACTGTGGACACTCTCTAGCCTTGTGCCCTTTCTCTCCATAATTGAAGCAAGCTCTCGTTAATTTGTAACACTCTCCTCCACGGAACTTGACACAATGATCACACTTGGGAATGGGTGGCTTATCCCCCACTCCCCTTCTACTGCCTCCCATTGTAGAGGATTGATGAGAAACAGTAGAAGTTCTCATCAGTTTGGACTTACTTGCGCCACTGCTCCTCTCCTCAGATTGCACAGGGAAAGTCCTAACACTCCTCTAGAGCATAGAAGTACCACCTCCCCTCGTGAACTGTTTTTTCCCATTTCTCCTCTTGTTCACGACGCTCTTTATGTTCTCAATGTTCTCAACCCTCAAAGTCGCTTCAACCAACTGTTGAAAATAAAAAAAATTATGTACCACCACTTTCTCTTTGATAGCTAGATGCAACCCTGCTTCAAACCTATGGCACTCAACCGCCTCACTCATCTTCATCTCAGCTACATACTGGGATAGCTGTGTAAATTTGTGCTCATACTCACTCAATGTCATCTCCCTCTGGGTGAGACTCAGAAACTCTCTCTGCTTCTGTTGCATATACACCTTAGACAGGTACTTCTTCTTATAAGCAGCGAAGAAGTCTTTCCATTCCAACAATTGCGATCTCATCTGACTCTCTGACACACTTTCCCACCAATGCAAAGCATCTCCTTGAAACAAGCTAGCAGTATAATCAACTTTGTCCTCATCTTCATAGCCCATCTGCTTCAGTACCCTTTTTGTCTTCCTCAACCAGGTCTTAGCCTCTTCTAGATCAATGATCCCATATAAGTCCACTGCTCCATACTTCCCCAGCTTATCAAACTAGTTCCCTTTCTTAATTGGGGCTAGAGCATAAGTTTGCAGCATCTGACCCATAGCCTGGACAGAGGTGTTGGATCCGGTTTCCGAAGTCCAACTCTTGCGAAATATCATAAGACTTGAGTTGTTTCCAATTAAAATCACTTGAATTATTATCGATTCATCTTCATGCTTCTATACCATAACATGTGGGCCTTGTTTCTGGAGTCCTACTCTTAAGTCATAAAACCATAAATATTAGGTCCTGGGTCCAAAAGTTTGCCGAGGCAAACTTCATGTTTCATCGTGGCGAATGAACGAGCACTTCTGTGTAAACCTTTCGGGAAAAGTTCACCGTGATGAAATCTTGACTTCGCCGTAGTAAAGGTCCAAAATTTTCCCTCCCGCACCTCTCGGGATAAAATACGTCGTGGCGAGAAAGTTAATTTTTGCCTCGACGAACCTACAATATTATTTTGCCGCGATAAAACCCCCTGGAAACACAATCCTTTAACTTGAAATTCCATCTTTCCTAACCTTTCTTTCAATTTACATTGTCCCAAAATCACTCCCTTTAATGCATCATCATTTTAAACAATTGAACTATCAACATTATTTCATCATACTCTCTAATCTCTACTCATTTAATTCATTTCTTATAACTAATTCTCATTCATCACAATTTCCTATCTTTCCTTTTTCCATAACGCATCTCACTTATATATATAACAATAACTCATATTCAAAATTCATCATCTCAAATCGATAACCTTTTTAAGTATACTTAATTTTAACTCAACATCATCTATACAAAATTCACATTTCAATAACCTCAAAACAAAGAGTTTTACAAAGCTTTAATGGCATTTCAAGCCACAATACATCAATGACTCAAATCTCCATATACAAAAGTTACATGAACTAATAATCCTTGAAATGCCACTAAACCCTCATGGTTACAAAATCTAGCTTAAAAATACAAAACATGCAAGACTCGAAGCGATGCCTTGCTTTTGATCACTCGATCTCATTTTCTTCACCTAAAGATGGGACGGAAGGGGGGTGAGCTTAAAAACTCATGGGTAACAAGTTTATAACGGAGAAACAATCAAAAACCCTTTAAAAAACTCATTTTCATTAAACCTTTACATAACTATAGTAATTCTGCATTTAAAAATTATAAAACACTTATTTCATGAAATTCTCAATTTGTTAAACAATTCACAATAGCACAAATCATGTATGCATCCATATTGTCAAACATATCATGAGCGCATAAGCACATCAAAATGGTTTGGGTGAATCCAAAACAGAACGTACTACAAATTTCCCATAAGGGTCCTGTGTAGCTGTGAACAGAACGTACTAACACAATTCCACGTAATGGTCTTGCATAGCCATGAACTTTTGGGAGTCTATCAAGGAGCTCCATGCCACTAGCGGGTAGGCGAGAGATTCCTTAAACTTGGGCAACGTGCACGTGACATTTCTTGAGGGATCACCACAAACCCATATAACACATATATCATGATTTGCAAACTTGTGTTGCCTAAAATGACACTTCTTGAAAACTTGAGTTTCATGAGCATACAATATTTCATATGCGCTTGCAAAACTTGATTTCATAAACTTGTTATTCTTTTCAGAAATCACTTGAAAAATCTCTTTATAAATCATTACACAGTTTATGTAGCAAACATATAACAGATTTCACAAATCATGCAAAAGCAAAAGATGCAACACTTATGATGCAATTGAAATCAATAAACTTCTTTGCTTTAAAGAAAAACAGTAGTGGCTTATTTACTCAATTATAAACATGTACCCACCTTGATTTCCTTGCTTAAAGACTTGCTCAAAGGTGCCTCATACTTTGGCTCCTCTTGCTTTCTTTGATTTCCTTTAACAATAGCGAAAAATTACATTCAATAGGAATTCTAATTTATGATCAAGTAAATGAAGAAATTTGTTAATAATTTATTCTATAACAATGTTCCCCATTGTATTAAGTTTTTAATGACTCTAAAATCAGTCAATTTGGTTCAGTACGCTAAAAATTATACCCAAAATATTTTCAGGCTAGTCTTATACTAAAACAACATTTCATACTCAACTTCCATCCAAAATTTGAAATCCTTAGAGACTGAATTTGAAATCAATTCCTCATACAATTTGTATCCCTATGTCTCTAGTTTACACCAAATCAAAACTCACTTCATTTGGATAACTACACAAAAAGTTATACCCAAAATGCCAAAGCACATTCTGTGCTGGAAAGTTCGCCGCGACGAGCCAAAAAGTTGGCACGGGGAACTTTTATAGAAACGAACTCCGAGAACAATTTTTGCTACATTTTCCAACTTTTTACTTCCCACATTTCACATATAACCCATCTAAACACTAAACCATCACTTCTACTTCATTTTCAACTTCATTTCAACCCAATACCATTGACAATTACATCTAAATCTATCTTTGATCATTAACCCCAAAAACTAAACATATACATTTACCCATTCTCAATAACTTCCCACACATATTCATCTCTTAACTAACATCAAAACATGTTTCATTCTTCTAATAAAGAATAACGATGCTCATACTTACTTATTGAAGCTCCAAATTCTTCAAACTCTTCAAGAATCTCCAAACCCTAGCTTTTCTCTTCTTTTTCTCTTCTTTTCTTCTCTTCACCCACGATTCTTTCTTCTTAAAAATAACGACAATAACTTCTTCTTTTAGTAGCCTTAATGAGTGTGCAATGTCCATTTTGCCCCTTCCTTTAAGCCTTATGTCTTATACTCTTAAGTGAACTTCCAACAATGCCCTTCATTCATTCTTATAACATTAATACTTCAATTCAATTAATCTATGTCATAAAATCTTACCAATATTAACATAATAATTAACTACACAAAATAATCCCTTAAGGAGCTTATAATTTATTCAAATCATAATTGATCCTTAAGAAAAATTTTAGGGGGCCAATAAAAGGCGTGAGAAAAAGCCTGGAACATCCTTGTATATAATGGAGTAGGCACTTGCTCCTATGGAACAGGTGACTTCTTCATCTGTGATTGAGAGGGCCCACTACCATGCCCTACAAAAGCCTCGGCATTTTCTGGGGCTAATAACTCATTAGTACTTTCCTCTCTTGGTGGAGAGTCAGGTGCAATTGATCCTTGCAAAACTCCTCGTGTCCTTCTACGAGGTGGCATCTTACTCCTTTAAATATAAACACTAAGGATTGGCTTACATCTCATTTTAATCTTATTTCCTACATGTATGCATGATATGCATATCACTTAATGCAATCAATCAATTCACAATGCAACAAGTAATCACATAGCATAACAATTCATCCTACTATACATTCTAATCCTAGGAAAAGCCTAAGCTCTTATACCAAACAATATTGGTCCTGGATCCTGTTCCCTATCCCATGGCGACCCCTTGAGGCCATTGGGTACGGATCATGCAAGGGGAGGGTTGAAGGGATTCAAATTCAATGAATTAGCAACGTGTAAAGTGGCAGGTTCACCGTGATAACAAAATGTTCGCCGCGGCGAACTCCCAAGATCCAAAACCCGAATTCCCAACATTCAAACCTTCTAAACAAACACATTCAATAACCAATACCAATTTTCTAAACACACACACATTCATACATATAATTCTAACCATCCAAACTCACCCACTAGATAAACATAATCATACACAAAAGAAACTTCAATTCTTCATTTCATTACTGATTCAAAAGAGTTTGAACAAACTTTAATTACATATCATCATACACATCAAAGCTTAAAACAAAATACATAAGGATGCTTAATGTTGATATGCCTATAAAGCTATCCAAAATGTTCATTAACTTAGTATAAAAGATCTCTAGCTATCTTGGAGTTTCGATGCCTTGCAAGGTTCAACAATCGTCTTGTTTTGCACTTAAGGAGTGGAAAAATATGGGTTGAGCTACAAAACTCAATGGCTAATATATTTATATCCATCGGTAATTAGCTACAATTCAAGCATATGTATATATCAATGTACATACATCTATATCTCATTTAATTTTAGCAATTCAATCATCCATAAATCAAAGTCACACACTTATATTTAAGCAATTATCATCACAACATCAACTCATGAATATTCAGCCATCCATATCTAGTATATAATTATTCATCATGGTTGCAATTCAAATACAATGCATAACAAATGGCTCGAGGGGTCCATGGAAATGAAATGGAGAAATCGAATTTTACACCATAAATGAAATGAGTCCATTTTTCGAATCTCATATGCCAAAAACGGGCAGCTAGGAGAAGGCTTTTGTCAACATGTACATGACGAATGAAATGGTTCCCCTCTTACCCAAACAAAAGCACGTATTCATGCTCAATTAAATTCATCATATATTCATATTCTCATGCTTTTTCTTCTTTTCATTTATACAAATTCAAATGAAAATTCATAAAACTTCAAAATGCTAAAATTGAACTATGACCTTTCCAAAAGCCTATACCTTCGAGTCAATTTTCTATGGTCATTCTGATCAGGTAAAAGAAGAAATTTGATAACTCTTTCTTCTATAAAAATGTTCCCCATTTTCTTAAGTTTCTAATGATACCAACTCATTCAATTTGGTTCAGTAATATGAAAGTTATACCTCAAATATTTTTGGACTATTCTTATACTAAAACAATATTTTGTGCTCAAATTCCCTCTAAAAATTCAAATTCTTAAAGACTGAATTAAAACTTGATATCTTCAGAAATATTGTAGTTCTATGTCTCAAGTTTACTCCAAATTAAAAATCACTCCATGTGGATAACTATAAAAAAAGTTATGTCTAAATAACGAAGCATATTCAAGCTATGCAAGAAAGATTTTGAAGCGTCAAACTTTTCCAGAGAGGAAAATTCCTCGTAAATTCTTAAATTTTCCATATTTTCACTTCCAACATTTCACATATAACCCATCTTTCTCTCATCCAAACCTTCTTATACCACAATATCACATTACTCTATGTTTGCCCTAACTCAAAACTCACGAAAATCACAAATGGGTTTATCTTCTTCACTTTCAACGCAAACCCTACAGAAATCTATTTCTCTAATACCTTTTCTAACAAAGCAAGAAGAAAGATGATAAACTTACCTCTAACAAATTGATTTCCTCTTCCTTTCTTCTTCTTTCTTCTTCCTTCCAAGCTTCCCAGGATTTTCTTCTCTTTTTCTCTTCTCTCTTTGGTTTTTCTTCTTCCTCTCTTCTCACTTCCACGACACCATTTCTTCTCTCTTCTTCTTACAAGACCATTTTATTCTATTCTTTCAATTTTGTCCTTCATTTATCTGGTCTTGCTAAAAGTAACCCTCCTTCATTTAATCCAAAGACTACTTACCTTAGGCCATTAATCTAATACCTTAACTATACTCTAATTTAATTCTAACTTTTCCATTCTAATTTCTAATTTCTACTTATGCTCACTAAATCAATGGACTTAATTACGAAAATAATTAAACAAATAAATAAACAAACAAATCATACATAACTATATAAAAATAAATCAATAAAAATTAATAAAAAATTCATGGTCCAATAATGTCGAATGTCTCTTCACATTTTTCTTCCTCATTTAATTTCTCCATTTTTCATGTAAAGGTGAAGAATTAATATTAACTATAATAAGGGACTCAACATTTACGTCTAAGCTAAATGATGTTTCATTTTCTTCTTCGAGCTCCTCCTCACCTTCTTCTTCACAAGCAATTCCTTGAGTAGTTCTCTCAAGATTCTCAAGCTCCTATTCACTCTGTAAGGTCTTTGCACTAACGTCCCATAAGTACACCTTGAGTTGAGATGGTTGCAACTCTCCAATTTATGATTCTAGACGGTTGATAGCTTCCATTGTTTGACCCATTTGGCTTATCAAGATTTTAGTTATAGATCTTGTTTCCTGTTAAAACTGCAGAGTATTAGTAGTAAGAGATTTAAATAAATCTTCCAAGGATGTACCTAAGTTACAATAAGAAGCTTTTGGTCTATGTGGGAATTACTGTGTGTTATGGAAATTATCAAGGAAGTAATTTTGTTGTTTATCCCATCCATAACTAAAGTTTGTATGATCACTCTAAACATGGTTCTAGGATTGAGAATATAAGTTGTAGGAAAAATTACTTCCGTCAATGTAAATTTTTGTTCTTAGCATACAAACACTAAGCAAAAAGTGAAAAGATCAAGAAATAACTGAGAAGATACTAATTATAAACAAATATATACAAAACACCAATTAAAATCAAAAGTAAAAACTAAAGCACCATACTCCCTGACAACGACCCCAAAATTGACGTAGCGCACCGTAACACTACTCAATCTAACTATACTTACAACTATAACAGTGGTGAGTCTAGGTAGATCCCACAAGGAGTGTTTGATTATCTTTTGTTATGAAAATAATTGGTGTTTAGGTTATTGGGAGGTTTGGTTTGATTTTCAAATAAGGAAATAAAATGAAACTAAGCTAACAAAAAATTAAATAAAATATTCAAAAATGATAAAAGTGATGAATACGCTAGGGACTCAGTCATTGGTTCAATCTTGACCTATGCACAATTGAACATGTTTCATTCAATTGTTATTCTCGTACCTATCCTAGCAATTATTAATTGTATGCTAACAATAAGCCCTATTAACCCTAGTTTTTCCTTAGGTCATTTTTAATTAAAAAGAGCTCGTTAATTAAACCTAACTATCGAACTACCTAGAACAAGCTCTTTAGATTTAATTGGACAGTTGCAGTATAAATTAGGAAATTAGATTAACCAAGGAAAAAACTATATAAGTTTGGGTCATTTAACCTAAGCTAAGTTATCCCCAAAGATTAAAAACCATCTGTTGCCACAAATGAATCAGAAACAAAACGATTATATATTGTATTCGATTCTAGCAATGGGTTCATACATAAATACAATCAAATAGAGCATTTAGTCATTCTTACACAATAACCAATTAAATAAACAAAAGATAACATAATCAATTCCTAAGAGAGAAAGAACAACAAAAGCAATGCTTAACCCAGTTCTTTAGTATCAATATCACCTTCGAACCAGTGTCAGGAAGCTTATCCCTCCATGGGTCTCTAAGGTATGCAAGTTCTTCATCTCTTCATTCTCCTAAAACCCCTAAATCATTTTCTCCAAACTTTTTTGATGTTTCTGCCATCAAAACAATGTTTTTATACTAAAAAGTTCGGTTTTTGAGTGAGCTAGTAATATGTCATGGGTGTGCATATGTTGTTCACGGTCGTGAGTATGAGTCATAGGGCTTATAGACGTAAGCCACCTTGCATGGGTGTGGAAAGGAGTGCCACATCATGGGCGTGAGAGATGTATCACACCCATGACAAATTTGTCATGGCTGGGAAAGATGTCTCACGACCATGAAAACTTGATGTTGGCCGTGAGTCACTTCCTACACTCCTCATCTTGATGTTTTCAACATATACTTATCATCTTCATGCATTTTCTTATCTCCTCTTGCTCTAATCCTTCTCATTCTTGCTCCATGAAGACAAATGATTGTGAATCTCTGAAAAGTGACTCAAATATTATGCTTTCGACTCACTTTAGCTCTTTAATTTCTGAATTATACCTAGACCCAAATATGAACTAAAGTGAATGTCTTAAGCATTTTATATCATTAATCACCAAGTGTTATGGAATAAATGTATTAATAATTAAATAGATATCAAATGCGTTGTTTATAAGAAATGTGGGGAGTCCACCAAGTAATACTGAAACAAATCCAAGGGAGTAATTAAAAGTGATCACACTTAGGAGTGGGAAAGAGTTAGAAGAACTAGCAGAAAAACAAGCTGAAACCTAACTAAAAGGGACCAAGAAAAGAAAAAAAATGATGAAGAAAAGAATGAGGATCCTTCTTATATTGCTCCTCTGCTAACCTCCCTAAAATCCCATTCCCACAAAGATTGCAAAACAATAAAATTGGATGCACAATTTGCAAAGTTTCTATATAGCTAAAGATTTCACATAGTAATTTATCTTTTACCAAGGCATTGGAACACATGCCTAAGCATGCAAAGTTCCTAAAAGACATATCACATGCCTTTCAAATTAAAGGATTCGAGGAGCTTTATGATACCCTGTGTAGTAGGTGTCTTGTAATTTGTGCAATGTCTATGTGATTTAAGTGTAAATATTAAACTTATGCTTGTGTTAATTATTAGTTCAAAATGACTTTACGATTAATAATTTTGATGAAAACTAAATAATAATGCAGATACAAAATGAAACAGAGACGGAAGAAAATGAGATGAAAACAATATGAGATAGATGCTGAATATGAGACGGAAACCAAAATGAGACGCAAGAATATGAGACGAAGCGAAGTAGAAAATGAGATAGAAGAAAAATGAGATGGAAGAAAATGAGACAAAAGAAAATGAGACGATAGAAATGAGACGGAAGAAAATGAGACGGAAGAAGAATGAGACGAAGGAAAAATGAGATGGAAGAAAAATGAGATGGAAGAAATAAGACGGAAGAAAATGAGACGATAGAAATGAGACGGAAGAAAATGAGACAGAAGAAAAATAAGACGGAAGTAAAATGAGACGGAAGAAAATAAGACGATAGAAATAAGACGAAGCGAAGCAAAATGAGATGGAAGAAATGAGATGAAAGAATCGAAGACGAAGACCCGATACCACGTCAGATGAGAAAACAATTTAAGTTAGTTACAGAACTCAACTGAATAACTATTTCTTCAAAGATCAAGAAACAAGAAGAAAGAAGCAGTTTTCAAGAAGCAGTTGAAGACGAAGGCTATAAATATGAGTCGGAGTCAAAGACTGAAAAAGTTAGTGATTTTCAAGAAAGGCTAGGGATTCAAAAGCTAGAAATCTTATTCATTGTACTAAACTTAGAGCTACCATTGTCTGTAACAAAGCTCGAAACATCTTTCAGTAGAAAGAAGAAAAGCTGATAGCCTGAAGAGGCTAAGTCAAAAAAGAATACTTGTTGTAAGAGACCTGAAGAGGCTCGGTGAAAAGAATACTTGTA
>JANZLD010000006.1:37843738-37858612 GCA_026413575.1 Erythroxylum carthagenense | reverse complement strand
GCTCACCCCCTCCAATCTCCCCCATACAGGTGACGAGCAAGCGATCGAGTGAGTAACGAGTCATGGCAGCACTCCAATTTTTGTTACCTTGTTGTATTTTCCAGTTTTCTCATAATGCAAGGCTTTAGTTACATTTCAGGTTTTATTGGGTCAAATGTATTTTTGTATTTTAGGCATTTGAACTCAAGGAATGTAACTTGATTTGAAATGTTAGTAAAGCTTTGTAAAACTCTCACGATGGGTCCATCAAACTCATCTTTTGGAATATGAATTATGATTGTTGATTAAATCACATGAAAGCATGGTTTCAAGTTTATTTTTCCAGCAGGCCCATTAATCTTCCGCGGGATTTTTCTTAAATGTGTAATTAGCATGTTCCACATCAAGCTCTCAGGTCCGATATTGGGCTCCGACAGCGGGGTCCAATATCTGATGTTGGGCTCCGGCAGCGGGGTCCAACACAAACTGTGTCTTCAATTGGAGAGGTTCTACACCTATTTGGAAGACAAGTTCCACGACTAACCAGTCCTGATGATCTTGATCTCCCAAAACCGAACTTATCTGTCAAACCTCCTACCTTTATAATAACTAAATCAAGTGTCATATCTTCAGATGCATATGCTACGACCTTTGGTATTGAAGAAGTACAACAAAAGCATGATGAAGACATTAAAGATAAAGTTGATAATCTGTGTGCTTCTGTGGGTGACTTGCATAAAGAAGTAGCTTATATTCGAAAAGATATCAAGTCACTCTGCACTAAAATGAGAGAAATGTTTTCTGAAGTTATGAAGCATCCGTGGAAATGATTTTTTTAATCAATAACAAATAGGGGGAGAAAAGAGAAAAGGAGAAAGAAATGACAAAGATAGGGGAGAACAAGAAAAGAAGAAGAAGAACAGAAAAAGAAGATTTTGGATATAACTTTTTTTCTAATTTTGACTACAATTTTTTTTTGTATTTTATGATTATTTGTTTTCATCAAAAGGGGAGATTGTTAAGTCAAAATGACTTTACGATTAATAATTTTGATGAAAACCAAATAATAATGCAGATATAAAATGAAACAGAGATAGAAGAAATTGAGACGAAAATAATATGAGACGGAAGCTGATTATGAGACGGAAACTAAAATGAGACGCAAGAATATGAGACGAAGTGAAGCTAAAAATGAGACGGAAGAAAAATGAGATGGAAGAAATAAGACGGAAGAAAATGATATGATAGAAATGAGATGGAAGAAAAATGAGACGGAAGAAAAAGGAGACGGAAGAAAAATGAGACGGAAGAAATAAGAAGGAAGAAAATGAGACGATAGAAATAAGACAGAAGAAAATGAGATGGAAGAAAAATGAGACGAAAGCAAAATGAGACGGAAGAAAATAAGACGATAGAAATAAGATGAAGCGAAGCAAAATGAGATGGAAGAAATGAGATGAAAGAATCGAAGACGAAGACCCGATACCACGTTAGATGATAAATCAGTTTGAGTTAGTTACAGAACTCAACTGAATAACTGTTTCTTCAAAGATTAAGAAACAAGAAGAAAGAAGCAGTTATCAAGAAGCAGTAGAAGATGAAGGCTATAAATACAAGTCGGAGTCAAAGACTGAAAAAGTTAGTGATTTTAAAGAAAGGCTAGAGATTCAAAAGCTAGAAATCTTATTCATTGTACTAAACTTAGAGCTACCATTGTCTGTAACAAAGCTCAAAACATCTTTCAGTAGAAAGAAGAAAAGCTGATAACCTTAAAAGGCTAAGTCAGAAAAGAATACTTGTCGAAGAGAACTGAAGAGGCTCGGTGAAAAGAATACTTGTATCTTTGAGAAGTATAGTGAAATATCAGAAAGAATTCTGAGGACTGGACGTAGCCCACGGTTTGGGGTGAACCAGTATAAAATTGTTGTGTTAATTCTTACTCTCAACTCTCAACTCTCAACTTTTAATTTCTATTGTTGATACAAATACTTCATAATGCTATTTTTCAATCGTTTGCGAAAGCAAGTTTTGTTTCAAAAGAAGTTTGTTCAAAAAGGGGATTGTTTTCAAAAATGGATACACAATTCAACCCCCCCTTCTTGTGCATTTTGTATATTGAATATTAAGTCTATACTAACGTGTGATTCACTTCATTAATCTTTAGGAAATTAGGGCTAGGCAATGTGAAGACAACTTCAATGCTCAATTTATTGGGAGATCAATCAATAAAGAGACTGTTTGGTGTCGTGGAAGATGTCATCTTAAAGGTAGATAAATTCATTATTCCTGCTGACTTTGTGGTATTAGATTTCAAAGAGGATAGTAATTATCCATTAATTCTTAGATTATCATTCACAAACACTGGGAGAGCACTGGTAGATGGTAATGAAGGAAAACTAATTTTTTATATTAGTGACAATCATAAAGTTCAACATGAACAAAGTCTTGAAAAATTCAAAAGACAAAAGCTCTTGCATTAAGATTGATATCATGAATGGATGTATTAAAGAGTAAGAGGAGAGTTGCAAAAACGAAGTAAGATATAAGGAAGAGAATTTGGAGGAAGCTAAGAAGAATGCAAAAGGAGAGACACAGGAGTCAGGTGCTCTAACATATCAAGACATACTAGTGAGAACCGAAGCACCCATACCATCCTCCATTAAAAAGCCACCAACTTTAGAGTTGAAGTCTTTACCCACACACCTAAAGTGTACCTTTCTAAGTGGGGGCCAAACTCTACCCATCATTTTTTCCAACTAGCTAGATGGGGATCAAAAGAGTAAGGTGGTGAAGATCATTAGAAAGAGGATGAAGACCATAGGATGACAGATATCTAACATACAAGGTATAAGTCTGAATGTGGTTATGTATAGTGTAAGGCCCCAACATATACTCTAGAAGCATTTTAGCATGTCTAAGGTGTATTAAGAAGTGAAAATAATGAATGAATTAAGTTTATCTAAGTATAGTAAGAGACCTAAAGGTACTAACGTAAAAGAAATGGGTAAATGGGTAATTTGTTCGTTTCGACATGGACATACATACTTAGATATGAAATATGGATAGGAATTTTTAATATGTTTGCTTGGATTTATGAGCTTGATGTGAGGAGAATTGATTAAAGAAGTATTTCATAAGCAAATGGGATGTTTTTGGTTAAATTGGATGTATTTTTATGTTTCTCTTGCATGATAAGACTAAAGTTAGTGATTAGGGATGTGTACCTCACTGAATGGATAGGTTCCACTGAATAGACTTCTATAATTTGGCCATATCTTGGTTTACAGACCTCCAAATTAGATAACTATAATTCAAGATTAAACCAGAGAATAGGTGTAAAATTTTGATGAAGGAACCAGAATTTGATTCTGTCTTTAAGAGTTTTGAATTTTGGTTTGAAGTTGAGTTTTGGTTATTGTCCATGTTTTCAAATAGCCTGTAGTTTTTGGGGTATAACTCTCGATATAATTAACCAAATTGCATGAAATTTATGCCATTAGAAAATTAATACATAAAGGAATGAAATTAATTGATAATATTATATGCCAATATGGGAATTAAAAGAAGAAGAAGGGCCAATATGGAATTTTTCTAGAGTTAATATATGGACTAATTGGAGTAAAGCCTGTGTGACCAATAAGATTAGAGCTTGTGAACATCCCATAGAATTGTAATAAATGTTTCGATAGAATTGTAACATATGATCCAACATAATTGTAACGTTTGGTCTAATAGAATTGTAACACATGGTCCAATGGGAATGTAACACATGGTCTAATAGGATTGTAACATATGTTCCAATGAGATTGAAACATGTGTCTAAGATTAGAAAAATCATCAAAAGGCATATAGAGAGGGGAGATGGATGATACTTTGATGGCTTAACTTTAGATTTTTCTCCTCACCATTTCACCTTCTTCATCCCATCATTTTTCATTTAGTGATTCAAGCAAAGCCAAAGAAGAGCGGAAGGAAAAGCATTAGAAGAATTACTTTGCCAATCTTAATGTTTGGGACTACACTTAGTTTAATTTCTCTCTCTATATATGATTAAATGAATATAAAGATTCATTTGGATGTGTATTAGTTGATGGGATGATGCTTTAGTGTTATCTTGTATAGAATTGGTTGAATATGATAAGAGAATATCGTTGAGTGGAATTCTTTCTAGGGTTTGCAGAACCAGTTACATTGTTTGGGTAATAACTCAGCCTATAGACATCTAAATTGCGTTATTTCAGTTTCATATTAAAATTATTACTAGAGATCTATAGAAGAGACTCTGACTTAATTTTGGTTTTATAATAGCTTGTGATATTTTATCTATATCTCATGTTTTAGAGATCTAACTTGCTTGCTTTCTAGTTTTTTAGAAAATAAAGACATAGGAAAACCAATGTACAGAATACCTTAACATATAATTTGAACTTTGTCTATATGAAAATTGCAGAACAACTGGGGGTATGAATTCTGGGCAGGGGATATGACAAGAAGGAAATTCCATTATTTTGAATTTTTCTCACTTCCAATTTTTACCGAATCTTATCTGAACCTTTTTGAATGTCTATGTAATTTTACAAAAACCTAGAAATAAATAAAAATAGGACTTACCTTATGTGAATTAGGTAATTGAACATTGGAATTTAAGAGTGAGAATAATGCATACAAAAGAAAATCTATATGTACATAAATGATTTGTATGCATATTTATCGTTCATATATGTATGGTATGATTATACAAGTGCGATTTTGACTTCCTTCTAATGTTGGCAAGTTATGACTTGCAAGTATGTACATATATATAGATTTTATGACTTGAATGTATATCATACAACTTATCAATATATGAATTGTGAAATTGACAAATAGTTAAAGGAAATATTGCAGTGCCTATTCTATTGTCTTGGTGGTGGATAGATAGGCATGCCTATAGGGATACATCGCAGCTTCTACAATTTGACACCAATGGTGTCTTCATTTTGATATTATTATGTCTCCATAGTTCGATGCCTTCGGGTAACCATAGTTTGATGCCTTCAGGTTTCCACAATTTGATGCCTTCGGGTTTCCACAGTTTGATATCTTCAGATATCCACAACTCCCGTTATCTACACCCACGGGAATGTGCAACTCTAACACAGAAAGTAAAGTAAATGGTTATAAACAAGAAATACAACTTGACAGTATAAATAATCAATATTGTTGAGCGTTTGCATTTTTATTGATAACTTGTATCAATGAGCATTGAATGTCAATATTTTGCTTGTCAACGTGCATTTTCAGTATATAGATAACATATTGAAACATGTTTGGATTATATACTTTGATTAAGTATGTCATCACCATTTATACGAGTTGTAATGTTTATAAATGTGTGTGCTTGGCGAATGACTACTATGAGTGGTCACCCAAACTAAGTATTTTTCCCACTAAACTTTCAAGCTTAGCACAAGTGTTAATCCGTGTAGGTCCAGGTCATAGGACTAAGGTACAAGGACCAAGGCCAACAGCTAGGAGTAAAAGTACCTTTTGATAAGTCTTTTTGAGTAAAGAATGGTTGTATATGTAATAAAGGGAATTGTATGTTTTCGTTTTGAATTAACATGTAATACTACTTTTCAATAAGAATGTTAAATAATATGAAAATTTGTAATATGTATATGTGTAGCGTTTAAGAGAAAAATGTGTGATGACAGTCCCTATAAATGAATAGAAATTTATGTCGTGACTGTTTGTACAACAATTTAGTTGCCATGTATATGGGTGGTTGAAGGTTCTATATAGGGGTGTTACATTTTGTGGTATTAGAACCCGATTTAGGTAGTTTTGGTCAACAAGAGTCTAGTGATGTGTTATATGGTTTGGTTTTTTTGTTGGCCTAATGCAGATGTCCCTATTTTCTTATAGATAGTAGAGATAGAAAAACCTCGTGATGCTGATGACAAGTTAGCTGATAGTGTATGATAGAATTTTATTAGTAGATCGACTAGCCTATGATATTCATGTGACTAGTCTATTGAGCCATAGCATAAATGTGAATAGAGTGTATAGAGATTGCCCTATTATGATCTATGGGAAACATTTTCTGATATGATAGAACTACCCTTCTATAGTTGATTGTGAGTTAAAAATAATTATGCTAAAAGATTCTGATGGTTCAGAAACAGTGGTGCATGGTATTCGGTTTAGTGTTTTGACTAATGTAATGTCAACCATGCAAGCAAGATAGCTTCTTAGAAAAGGTTGTGAGGCGTATTTGGCTTTAGAACTTGATTCAAAAAGGGAGAAGGCAAACTTACAAGACATACTAGTAGTAAATAAGTTTCTTAGCATGTTCACAGAAGAGTTACTGGGTTTGCCACCCAAGAGGGAGATAGAAATATCTACTGAGATTGTATCTAGTACTGATCCTATTTCAAGGGAACCTTATAAAATGGCTCCTAAAGAGTTAACAAAGTTGGAGATTCAGTTACAAGAGTTTTTGACAACTGTTTTATCTGACACATTTTATCACCAAAGGGAGCGCCAGTCCTTTTTTTCAAAAAGAAGGATGGCACCCTACGAATGTTTATAGACTATAAACAGTTGAACAAGGTTACTGTAAAGAATAAATATCCATTGCCTAGAATAGAAGATTTGCTTGATTAGTTGAAAGATGCAGGAGTGTTCTCCAAGATTGATTTGCGGTCGTGTCATTACCAGCTTCGGGTAAAAGATGTAGATGTTCCAAAGACTGCATTCAGGACTCGATATGGTCACTATGAGTTCTTGGTGATGCCTTTTGGGCTAAGTAATGCATCGACTACTTTCATAGATTTGATGAATAGGGTGTTTCGACACCACTTAGACCAATTTGTTTCGGTGTTTATAAATGATATATTGTTCTATTTGAGAAATGAAAAGGAACATGCTTAGCAGTTGAGAATTGTCCTCCAAACTTTGAGATAGAAACAATTATTTCCCAAATTAAGCAAATGTGATTTTTTGCTAAAGGAAGTTTCTTTCCTCGGGCATATCATCTCTTCGGAAGTTATCAGGGTAGATCCCAGTAAAATTGAGGTGATTGTCAATTAGAAGCTACCTCAGAATGTGACAGAAGTGAGAAGTTTTCATGGCTTAACTGGTTATTGTCGACGCTTTGTCAAACGGTTTTCAGTAATTGCTTCTCCAATCATAAAGTTACTTCGGAAAGGTACAAAGTTTGAATGGAATGATAGATGTCAAGCTAGTTTTGAGCAGTTTAAAGAAGATGCTCACTGAAGCTCTAGCATTGACATTGCCAACTCCAGGCAAAGAGTATGTCATTTACATTAATGCTTCTAGGAATGGTCTAGGTTGTGTATTGATGAAAGATGGGAAAGTGGTGACTTTTGCCTCAAGGAAATGAAAGCTGCATGAACATAACTACCCTATATATGATTCAGAATTGGTAGCAGTGGAGTTTGCCTTGAAAATTTGGTGACGCTACTTATATGGGGAAAGATATAGCACGGATCACGAGAGTCTGAAGTACTTGCTCACTCAGAAGGAGCTAAAATTGAGACAACGACGTTGGCTAGAATTGTTTAAAGACTATTGCATAGCCGACTAACACCCAGGAAAAGCTAAGTGGTCCCTAAGTCTTTGCTAAAGTATGATATCATAAGAAAAATATAAATAAGTTCTAAGAAAAAAAATTGATATCATACATGTGTGTATGTATGAAGTGATAAATAATTAATTAACTACATTTATATGCCTATATTTAATGTGTTTTGATTGTTATTTGAGAATCTTATGGTATTTGTGGTACTTAATATGTTTCAAGTGGGCTTTTATGTTATAATTGCCTTTTAGAGCAAAAAGAAAAGAATTTGGATGAAATCATGGCATATAATGGAATAATTGATGCAACCTGGACTTACATGGCTATGTATAGTAACTATGTAGTCAACGTGAACATGTGGAGCATAAAGACATTGTTTCTTCCAGCGTCAAGCTACACAGCTATGTATGTGCTTGTGTAAAGTCACACTTGGAGGGTTTTGGACATACATGATCACCTACATAGTTGTGTAAGCATCCTTTGTTAGTAAGACAACTTTAGAGGAAGGATACCACCTATAGTGTAGTTGGTTATGTTAGCATACTATAGTACCACGAGGAGGTTGAGCAACATCAAGGTTTTATCAGTCTTGGCAGCAGTGGAGTTTTCCTTGAAAAGTCTTGGTTTCACATCTTTCTTAGCAAAGAGATAATTAAATGCAGTGTGATCGATAAAAATGACCACTTTAGATCTTAAGAGATACGATTAAAACTTATCACATGCAAATACCATCACTAGAACTCCTTTTCAATTGTGGTGTAATTACATTGGGGCCCAACTAATGTCTTGCTTAAATAATACACTCTTGCACAATCTTGGAGTGACATTTCTCTCATTTTAGAACCAAATATGATTTTTCACATATTTGAAGCAATGCTCAAAAAATTTCCCAAAGATTGAAAAATCGTCCATTAATATTTTCATTATTTCATTATTTCCTCTATCTTATCCACAAACTTTATATATATATATATATATATATATATATATAGACACTCAAATGATACCAAAAGTTTTTCCTATTTAGATACACACATGACCACTAAAATTTTTCCTATATATATACCTGCACTACATCGAAATTTATTTACTATATATAAATATATGGACATCAAAATTTTTCCCGTATACATATATACTCATGTGACTACCAATTTTTTTTCCAAAGTATATATATATACTTTCCTATATATATACATACATTACCACGAAACTTTTTTCCTATAGCCACCAAACTTCTTTCTTATATACATACACACATTTTATCACTAAACATTTTTCTAATATATATACTCACACATGACCCCTATACATTCTTTTTCTATATAATATACATTTATGGATACCAAAAGTTTTTTGTATACACTCTTTTTCTACATAAATATACACACAAATGGCCAGCAAACCTTTATATATATATACACACATATAGTCATAGAATAATTTTTCTACATATATACTTATGGGGCCATTAAACCTTTTTTCCTTTATACACACACACACACATATAACCAAAATATTTTCCTATATACATGTATACACTTGGGAACCAAATTTTTTCCCTATATATACATACGTGACCACCATAGTTTATTACTGTATATATACACACACGAGCATAAATTGTTTTCCACACACACACACACACGACTACTGAACTCTCTCTCTCTCTCTCTCTCTCTCTCTCACACACACACACACACATATATATATATAAGGAGACCAAAAGTTTTCCTTATTTATATACATGTATGGCTACTAAAATTTTTCCTATATATATATAAGCGCATATGACAATTAATTTTTTTTACTACATATAAACAAATGACACAAAAAAATTTCACATATAAATATATACACATATGACCACCAAAAAAATTTTCCAATGTACATATATACACAAATGCAACTCCTAAACTTTTTCCATATATATATACATATGAAACTTTTCTACCCAAAACTCAAGTTGAAGGTGAGGCGGAATCAAATTACTTAAGTCCACCACGCATCCGCTGGTTAGCGAACGTCCAAAGAACCATTGAGCACTCCAGGCGCATTTCTGTAGGTAGGGGGAGTCGAACTCAAGACGTGGCGGTTAAACCTAAGCTCTGATACCACTTTTCTACCCAAAACTCTTTTCTACCCAAACTTCGAGCTAAATGTGAGGCGGAATCAAATTACTTAAGTTTTTTTTATAATCAGAAAGTAACGTTTGCCATCTAATCAAGTGTTTATATTCAGGCCTGCTTGGAAGATTATTAGTAATAAATGCTTTTACCTAAGTATTATCAGTTCTTAATAAAAATCTTTTTGGGAGTAAAAAGTAATAAAATTTTTTACAGCTTTTTACCATAGCTAATAATTCTTTTTCATTGATATGATATCTAGTTTCAGTATCTGTAAATGTTCCTAAACAATATCGACATATAATTTCTCCTATTTTTTCATTATTGCTATAATCTATCTTTTTTAAGATTCCACTCCAATAATTTTCTGAAGCATCAGTTTCTAATATTAAATTATCTTCGTTACTACATATATATATATGTGTGTGTGTGTGTGTGTGTGTGTGTGTGTGTGTGTGTGTGTGTATGTGTGTGTGTGTGTGTGTGTGTGTGTATTCACAAATTGCTACCAAATGTTTTTCCAATTAATATACATACATTATCACAATTCTATGTATATGAATACACATAGGCCCCAAACTTCTTTCTTATATATATAAACAAATTTTGGTCATCAAAGGTTTTTCCAATATATATAAATGTTGAAGCTTTAATTGAAAAACTTTCTTTGCTATAATTATGCAGATCATATCTTATAGTATAAAATATATTGTTCTCACGAGGATTGTAGTAGTCACCCAACAATTCTTGTAAACTTTGTTTAAGGTAAACAACAAGATGAATAAATAATAATTAAACTAAAAATAATGAATTAAAAACTAACAATGAATTAGGTAGCAGTAAAATTAATTGATTGATTAATAATGAAAACTAAGAATTACTTATTTCCTTATTTGTTTTCAATTTACCTTCTTGATTTAATAACAATAAGATGAATAAATGATAATCAAACTAAAAATAATGAATCAATAACAAACAATGAATTAGGTAGCAGTAAAATTGATTGACGATTAATAATGAAAGCTAAGAATTACTTCTATCCTTAATTGTACTCACTTTACCTTCTTGATTTAATCATACTTGATCCTAGATATCCTATAGTTATGATTACCTTATCTCGAGATTGAATCAAGTAATCCTAATTTAACTAGTAAAAACTCAATTGTGATCTCTCAATCTATCAAACCTCTTTCTAACTATGTAATTAGATTTTAAGCTATCCTATAGATAACTAATAAATAATTAAGATCACTCTTCAATCGCCTATTAATTTGATATTTATAGGTTTATTGAGGTGCTGGCTCTTATTGTGCAACAAAACACAAACAATCCAGTAGTCTCTGGATTCAAATTGAATATAAAGCAATAAGCATCAGAAGCATATTCATTAAATCAAGGTGGTAAAGTTCAACAAATAAATCAAGAGTAATTTTGGCAAAAGAATTTAAAAATCCATAAATGTAACTAAATATCTAAGTTTAATCATTATCAATATTTAACAACAACAAGGAAATAAGATAATAGTAAAAAAAATTTGAACCCAGAAGTTTTCTTATCTTTTCTTTAGCTGGAAAATCCACAATCTTATTTTTAAGAATTATTCTCTTTTAATCTTCTTTAATTAAGTTTATGCAGTCGTCAAGTGATGTTTTTCTCTTTTTTATATACGTTTGATTCTTCTAGGATTTTATCTAGGTTTTTCTAACTGTATATCTTCCAAAACTAGCCCTAAAACGTTAAAGGTATAAAAAATTAACTTCCTATAAAACACCTTGCATGATTGTGCATAGCTATGCACGATCATGCATGAAACTAGTCACAATCATGCATGAAACTAGTCTAACTCTCTGGCACAATCATGCATGGCATTGCATGAACATATCCGAGACTTCTATCTTGTTGCTTCCTCGTGCACGTTTGTGCTAGACTTATTTTGCTAGCTTTTTCTTCCTCTTTTCTTCACTTTTTCCTATCTCTACTCATCTCTTAACACATTAATCAATCCTTAAAATATATAATTAAGATCAAACTCTTTCCTTAAACAATAATTAATCAAATAGGACAGGCAAAAAAACTAACAAGAACATAAATCTAAGTCCTAAACACATAATTATCCTATAAGAAAACACTAACACCTAAAAAACACACTATGATTTACACCTATTAATATCTCCATATTTAAATCTTTGCACATCTCAAAGGAAAACTAAAATCACAAAACGAACAAAAGATAAGCACACAATCATGCAATAATACAATAATGGTACAGTGGCATCAAATTTTATGAAATTAACTTAGCCCTAAACATTAATCATTTGAAAAGTTCCAATACACTAACTTATTCCATTTATGTTCAAGCGCTTTAATTTAAAAACATATATTAACTAAAATGTCGACACCTATTTATACATCTATGATACTTGTAGGCATGTACTCATTCTTATACCAATTAAAGAGGTAGCCATCACTAAACACTCATTCATGAAATTTATTTTGACATTTAACAAGAAGATCCATAGGTTCAATTTTATTGTCAACACCATATTATCAAAGCTTGGTTGGAGTATCATTTTAGCCTTTTTTTGTTGTGAAGACAAACATTTTGTTGTGATATTCTGAGTTACTCAATTAGATCATAACTCACAACTGACTACTAGCTCTATTTTTAACTCATTTTTTAACCAATAAGTAGAATTAGAAATTTATTTAACATATTTATACAACACACTTTGTATGCGTGTGGGTTTTTTTTCACATTTTGCCTTCACTTCTTCCTAATCATTTGCTTCCATAAATGGGCAATAATAATGTCTACTAATTTAAATGAATTTAATTATAAGTGTGTTCAAACAATTGTTATACAATGAAAAAATAAGCACAATATTCTACTCAATATATTCACTTGAAAAACACTTAAAACACAAACTTCATAAACTAATGTTTCTTCATAAATTAAATGATCATGCTCATAGATAAGCTAATTCCTATCAATTTTATTCCATTGACATGTTCATATAATGCACACATCATGAAACAAAATGTTTACACAATGCAAACATAATTAAAAATCTAACAAAATATAAATGCAAATTCATATACAAATGATATGCAAGTGCATGTATGTCCCTACACTTGAACAACACATTATCCTGAATGTGGAAAATGACACACAATTGAAAGCAACACACATGACAAATATAAAAAAACAAAAATAAAAGGAATAAAATAAAGGTAAAAATATTTATGGGGATTATAGTGGTGGTGGCATCAAAGAAGGAACTTGGACATTCTGTATACTATGAACATCTATCAATTCAACTCATTATAAAATCATAAAATATGGTAAGAAACACACAAAAAATTACTAGAAAAGCACACTAATTGATATGATTCGTGTGAATTGTTCATTTCAGTATAAACTTTCTTTGTTATTAATTTTCTTCCTTCCTCGATGCAGATTTCCAATTGATCATCTAAAAAAAAGCCTTTTGCTTTGTTATAGCCATTTATATAGCATTATAATATAAAAATGTTACTGAAATAATATCATACAATGCAATAGGTTTTATTAGATAAAAAAGCTATTAAGAGACAATTATGTCACACCCACACCCTAGGAGGATATGCAAATGTTGCACAAAACAGAACTAAAACATACCAAACATTCCAAAGCATTTCTAGAACTCAAGCAAACATACATTTCATTTCATCAAATGTTTTTAAACAAAACATATCATGCATATTGTACTTATCAAAATACATAACATAAATTCAAAAGCCAACCTATATTAAGGCTATTACAAACCATTTACATCAAAATACAATATGTCTCAACATATGGAGTACAACTCAAAAACAAACTGAACATTTCCAAAGCAAAATATATTCTTCTTGGCCACTGCAGTTGTCTTTGTCCCAGCCCTTAAACCTTTTTATCAGAACCTACACAGAGACAAAACTACCGTGCTAAGCATATAGCTTAGTGGGGAATAACTAAATAAGATATAAACCGGTGACTGTTTCTAACAGTCGTCTAGCATTCACATGTACAAAATCATATCATATCATAACCAATTTTAATTGATCATATTAAAGAGTAATCCAAACATTATGTGTCTCAGAACAAAATATGATTCATCAATATAAAACTTTCTTATATCAAAACAAAACTCATAAATATCATAACAGAATGTACATATATCAAAACTGATTATCAAAATAGGATATAACTCTTTCATATTAGAATATGACTTGTATTAGATTAGAATATGTTTTTATATCAAATCAAACCTTATCTTGTATAAGACCAGAACTTGTTTATAATAAAACTAAATATGAATCAGACTACAAAATAAGTTATCCTGTTAATCCTTTTTACAAAAGTGGGTAATGGGACCAGAAAAGAAGATACCATGATTGGTATCACAAAACAAAAGAGACTTATATCTCAAAATCAGGGGACATCGTAGTGTCTATAATTACGGGACACCGTAATGTCAATAATTAGGGGAGACCTTAGTGTAAAGTTACAGGAGCAGCTATAGACCCTTCTAGGCATGCCTATTTATCCACGATTAAGACTTGACAGTTTTTAAAACAAAACATGTCACATTTCAAAATTCTCTTGTAAAAGATATATTGCAAAACATATGACTCTATTCCACATTGCTCAACTTGAACATACTCATTCACATTTGATCAAACTCAACATGCCTTATAAACATAAGCATTTGCAATGATGCACCAAAGGATACATTAAGTAATTACACTTACCATATACTCACCTAAGTTCCCAATTAATAAACATTCATAACTAACACATCACTTATATCATTCAAATCAATTTTGTGTTCATAAGTATACTTCATTTCTTTAATAACTTATAAGTTCCAAATTAGATACTTATTATTAAATAACACCTTCCATAATTTATTACCTCAGTTGAAAATCCAAAACTATTCAACCTTTAACTAATTAATCTAATCTTAAACTAGGTTTATTACAGACCCTAATCAATTTCAATTATACCAATGTAAGGTATATTATCTTACTATGGTTCAACAATTACTTAAAACAAAGATTACTAAGGCTGCAACATCCCATTACAATAAGGCAAATACTCGAACACCCGAAGGACATTCAAGTACATACCTTATGATAATGGTATGTTGGAGCAAAACATAT
>JANZLD010000006.1:37827036-37843638 GCA_026413575.1 Erythroxylum carthagenense | reverse complement strand
TGTACAATCATATAAATGTGCAAAAATGTGCATGTCACAATTAATAATGCATGATGTGCATTTTCCTAATTTCTCATAAATTCTCATAATTCACAATTCTAGCCCTAACATGGGTAACTGGATGTTACAAAGGCCTTACCCGCGATCTTGGGGTACATTCCCACGATTGTGATAGAAGCTAATGCATCTGCCCACGATCGTGGGATGAATGCCATGATCATGGCCTGACTATTTTCCTATGAATTTCATATTCAAACATCTCCTTCCAAATTTCAAAACACCAACATGGCAATCCCTAATTAATGCTTCAAGTATACCTCAATTACATGCCAACTCCTCATTAATTTCATATCCAATTTCAACTCAAAATCACTAATTTGGCAGCTCACAAGCCATTGTCTTTCATGTAACAAAGTCCATAGCAAAATCCATTAAACAAGCATCATATTCTAGACCTTATTATATCATCAATTCCACACGTATTCCATACCAATACAAATAACATAGAATTCATATTACAACATGCCATCAAGTTTAGAATTCCCTTACGTAATTAACTTCAATTTCCTTCTTCAAAGAACCAAGTAATCTAGCCCTTCATTCAACCAACACACTTCCAAATAAAGGTAGATATGGGATGCTGTTAACACTAAGATGATAACAACATAGAAGATAGTATAAAGTAGCTTTCTTGATGCAGTCTCATGCAAGGATTCTTAAGCGTTGATGACCCCAAACCAAGCAAAAACTCGAAGAGGTATGAGTGAGAGAGTTTCGATGGAGAGAGTGCAAGATGGTGAAGAATGAGCAAAATAGAAATTATTCTAGCAAAAACTTGTCTCATCCAATGCTATGTGTCATCAAATTGTAACAGCATATGTCACTATGCATGTTCTTCATTTGTCCCATAGAGGAGCTGCCAAATGTCACCAGTATAGTTGTCTCTCACTTATTGCTAGCACTTGTCAATGCCTTAGTTATGTCAAATGTCATTCAATGTATAGGACTAGTCATCCAATTTTCATGTACAAACTTATCTTACCACTTGACATTTTCCTAGTCGTCAATTCTCTAATGGTAACAATTAATCACTGCGTATGATCCATTGAACCAAAAATTCAAGACATATACAATTCACATTCAATTCATATCACAATTTTAACACCTATCACATTTATTTTCATAGACATGTATCATTCCAACTAGGGTGTAATTTGGGGCCTTACAATTTTCTCCTCCTTAAAAGAATTTCGTCCTTGAAATTCTTAACTAACTAATTCAACAGATGGGGGCTATGTTATCTTATGTTCTCTTCAATTTCCTATGTAGCTTCTCATGCTTGATTATCATAATTATCCGACTCCAATATTTACTTCTGATTGGTTCAATATTTATCCATTCCTAAAATGTAACATTTTGTCTACACGATACAATTAAGTGAAAGTTCTCATAAAAAGAAAATTTTCTTTCCTCAATGATCTGTATTGTTCATGAAATCCTTATTGGTCAATTATGTTCATCGTTGCTTTTCGGCCATTCATAATATCTCAATAAGATCAATTACCATCATATATAACATAATCAGAATGTTTTATACACTAAAACTCGATGAAACAATAGGCATGCACATTTCCTCTTATGCCTTGGTATGTACCATTAAGATCATTGCATCTTATCTAGAGATTTATTTTTTGAAAAGTCACCAATTAATATCTTAAGCTAATGATACCTTGACCTTAATTGATTCTGGATAACATTTAAGTATTTTATGACCATATAAAAGTTACCTATCCTTAGTAGTCACCATTTCAATAAATTCACATAAATCCATGCTTCCACTGCATTACTCTAATTCATTTTAGAATTTTTCCTATGGGGTCTAGGACTTAAGAGCATTTTCCACATCCAAGCATGTACTACATATGTGCTCAGTAACATCATTCACCAAAGTAACTATACTATCAAATGTGTACTCACAATAACCGATTAAATTAATCTTGAGGACTTCCATATATATCGCTATCATTTATTTCATCTTACTAAAGTATGTTCTCAATCAATTCAGAAATATATGATACGTAACCATCATGAAAATCTAATATCAAATCCAATAATATAACTTTATACCAATTCATAAACTCTTAATATGATAATTAAACAACCATTCCAGTTCCAAGTTCAACCTCTCCACGTAATAGATATTTTGATTTCCTTTCAATTTTGTCTACAAACTTCCTACCATATGCGGCTTTATAAGGCACCATGCCAATACTAGTCTGATAATTCTTGTTATAGAAAAACTCCATTACAACAAGATAGTTATCCCAACTTCCTAAAAATTGTAATACACAACCCTGAAGCATATCTTCCAGTATTTGAATCACCTGTTCAAATTGTTCATCTGTCTGGCGATAGAAAGCAGTACTAAACTTGACTAGAGTACCCAAAGCCTTTTGTAGACTTTTCTAGAATCTTGAAGTAAATTGAGGATCATGATCAGAAATAATAGACAACGGTACCCCATGCAACCTCACTATCTCTTTCATATATATATCTGCAAGCCTATCCAATGAATAATCAAGACAAATAGGCAGAAAAGTGGGTAGACTTGGTGAACTTATCTAGAATCACCCATACAACATCATGCTTCCTTTGACTGAGAGGAAGTCAAGTGCTAAATCCATGATAATGTTATCCTATTTTCATTGAAGAATCGAAATAGGATGTAATAAACCATGAGATCTTTCCATACTTAAATCTAAAACCAAAACGTGGGACAAACCTCATTAGGCCAAACACAACTCTGATATCCAAGTATAAGTAATATTTAAGCGTTGGTTAAAATAGAATCACCTAAACGATGCTCTGATACCAAACAATTGTGACACCCAAATACCCCTAGGAGGATATGCAATGTCACACAAAACATAACTAAAACATACCAAACATTCCAAAGCATTTCCAGAACTTAAGCAAACATACATTTCATTTCTTCATATGTTTTTTTAAACAAAACATATCATACATATTGTACTTATCAAAATATATGCCATAAATTCAAAAGCCAACCTATATTAAGGTTATTACAAACCATTTACATTAAGATACGATATGTCTCAACATATGGAGTACAACTAAAAAACAAACTGAACAGTTCCAAAACAAAACATATTCTTCTTAGCCACTACTGTTGTCTTTCTCCCAGTCCTTAAACCTTCTTATCAGAACCTACACGGAGGCAAAACCACTGTGCTAAGCATATAGCTTAGAGGGGGAATAACTAAGCAAGATATAAACTAGTGACTATTTCTAACAGTCATCTAGCATTCACATGCACATAATCAAATCATATCACAAGCAATCTTTAATTGTTCATATTAAAGAGCAATCCAATTATGTGTCTTAGAATAAAATATGATTCATCAACATAGAACTTTCTTATATCAAAACAAAACTCATAAACATTAGAACATAATGTACATGTATCATAACTAATTATCAAAATAAGATATAACTCTTTTAGATAAAAATATGACTTGTATCATATCAAAATATGTTTTGTATCAAATCAAAGCTTATCTTGTATAAGATCAGAACTTGTTTATAACAAAACTGAGCATGTATCATAATACAAAATAAGTTAGCCTGCTAATCATTTTTATAGAAGTGGGTAACAGGACCAGAACAGAAGATATCATGATTGGTATAACAGAACAGAAGAGACTTATGTCTCAAAATCAGGGGACACCGTAATGTCAATAATCAAAGGACACCTTAGTGTCAAGTTATAGGAGCATCTGCAGACCCTTCTAGGCATGCCTATTTACCCACAACTAGGAATTGACAATTTCTAAAACAAAACATGTCACATTTCAGAAGTCTCATGTAAAAGATATATTGCCAAACATATGACTCTATTCCACTTTACTCAACTTGAACATACTCATTCACATTTGATCAAACTCAACATACCTTATAAACATAAAGATTTGAAATGATGCACCAAAGGATACATTAAATAATTACACTTTCCATGTACTCACCTAAGTTCCCAATTAACAAACATTCATAACTAACATATCACTTATATCATTTAAATCACAATTGTGTTCATAAGTATACTTTATTTATTTAATAACTTATAAGTTCCAAATTAGAAACTTGTTATCAAATAACTCCTTCCATAAGTTATTACCTCAGTTGAAAATCCAAAATCTGTTCAACCTTTAACCAATTAATCTAATCTCAAACTAGGTTCATTACAAACCCTAACTAACTTCAATTATACAAATGTATGGTTTATTATCCTACTATGATTCAACAATTACATAAAAACAAAGATTACCATGTTAAGGCCTTGCCCATGATCGTGGGGTACATTCCCGCGATCGTGGGGTACATTCTTGTGATTGTGACAGAAGCTAATGCATCTGCCCATGATCGTGGCATGACTATTTTCTTGTGAATTCCATATTCAAACATTCCCTAATTCATGCTTCAAGTATACCTCAATTACATACCAACTCCTCATTAATTTCATATCCAATTTTAACTCAAAATCACTCATTTGGCAACTCACAAGTCATTGTCTTTCATGCAACAAAGTCTATAGAAAAATCCATCAAACAAGCATCATGTTCTAGACCTTATTATATCATCCATTCCACACATATTTCATTCCAATTTAAGTAACATAGAATTCATATTACAACATGCCATCAAATTTAGAATTCCCTTACCTAATTAACTTCAAGTTCCTTCTTAAAAGAACCAAGTAATCCATCCCTTCATGCAACCAACACACTTCCAAAATCAAGGTATATATAGGATGATCTTAACACTAAGATGATAACAACATAGAAGATAGTATAAAGTAGATTTCTTGATGTAGTCTCGTGCAAGGATTCTTAAGAGTTGATGACCCAAAATCAAGCAAAAACTCTAGGAGGTGTAAGTGAGAGAGTTTCGGTGGAGAGAGTGCAAGATGGTGAAGAATGGGAAAAACAAAAATTACTCCAGCAGAAACTTGTCTCATCCAATGCTAGGTGTCATCAAATTATAACAACATATGTCACTATGCTTGTTCTTCATTTGTCCTATATAGGAGCTGCCAAATGTCACCAATATATTAGACCATTTGTCTCTCACTTATTATTGCCACTTGTCAATTTATTAACTGTGTCATTTGTCAATGCTTTAGCTATGCCAAATGTCATTCAATGTATAGGCCTAGTCATCCAATTTTCATGTACTAACTTATCTTGCTACTTGACATTTTTCTAGTCCAAATGTACATTTTAATATCTCAATTCTCTAATGGTAACAGTTAATTCCAAGTTACTAAATATGATCTATTAAACCAAAAGTTTAAGACATGTATGATTCACATTCAATTCATATCACAATTTTAACACCTATCGTATTTATTTTTGTGGACATGCATCATTCCAATTAGGATGTAACTTGGGGCCTTACAAATTATGGTTACTTAGGGGCTTGAAGTTTAATATTATTGTAATTAGGTAAACATGTAGACCTGTCCTCACATACTTTTCCCATCTCGAATTCACATACTTTTCCCATCTCGAATGGGAGATCAAGGGATACAAAGAGAGAAAATATAAGCAGACAGACAAATTATATATTTTCCGTTCATGACGTATTAATAAATATATTTTCATTTAGCCAAAAAAAGAAAATCCTTTATTCATATTTGTTATTTGATGTAAAATATCTGGAAAGTCCAGTTTATAATAGGTATGTAAGAAATATTAATGATTTAAAAATCAAACTTATTTGATTAATTTAATTATAAAAATTTTAAATAGGTTAAATTTTTAATTCAAAATTTTATTTTTCGGTTTAATTTACTTTTATAGTTATTTTGTTAAAATTAATCAATTTATTAATCAATTAGTTGGTTTTCGTAAACTAATTAGTTTTTAAAAATTAAAAATAATTAATTATTTTATATAATGTTTTTCTTTTCTAATTAAATTTTAAAATTTCAATAAATGGTATAAAATTTTATTCAATCTTTAACTAATTTTATACCAACTTAAATCTTTTAAATTTCAAAATTTATCATATTAAATTTGGTCAAAACATTGAGAAATATAATTGAATGGGCGAAAGAGACTACGAGCAACATACGCTTCTACTTGCCCAGGTTAGATAAAAAACTACATAATGATGGGTTTTTATATATATATATTTTATCTTGAATTTTTATTGTTACGTTGCATAATTTGCGTACAAGAAGCCAAATCATCCCCAAGATCTCTACATCTGGATCGTTTCTTTAAGAAAGAAACAACAAACAAGCTCTTCAGTCTTCACGAGCATTGTCCTCTCTCTCTCTTCCTTTCCATTTAACACATCCACAAATTCACTCCGAGTCGTCCAGGTTCTCTCTTCTCTCTCAAATTCGATCCACACCCACTATTTTCACTCTTTTCCTTTCTTCAACTTATTTCACTCTTTTTCTGGTTGCAGGTTTTTTAATCTGACTTATACCATCAAGTCTCTCCTTTTTTTTTTTTCATTTTTTTCAGTATCAAATGGCCCAGGCGGAACTAACCACAGAGCAGGTTCTTGATCTGTTGCTACTTCTCTAATTTCTCTAAAATTTGTTTTTCCATCTGATACTTATTTGATTCGTTGTTTATTATTATTGTTATTATTTTGGTCTAAACTTGTAACTGCAATTGGTTAGGGATTTTATTCTACGAAGTTAAATTGCGGTTCGTATTTATTTTGGGTGTATTGGTTGATGCGAGTTGTTTGTTTGTTTGTTTATGTATAGGTACTAAAAAGGGACATCCCATGGGAGACATACATGACAACAAGGCTGATATCGGGAACAGACCTTCAGTTGTTAAGGCGTTACGATAACAGATCTGAGACTTACAGGGCTCAATTGCTTGATGATGTAATTCCCTCTCTCACTTTGTGTCGAATCATTTATATAATCATGGAGTTATTACTCTCTAATTCTTTGATCTTTTGATTAGTTTTCCCAATGACTTTTAATTTTACTAATTTTGATAATTTGAGAGTATAGCGAAAGCCTGGTACAATTACATAGTAATTAATCAGTCTTGGGTTTTGGTTTCATTTTCCTGCGAGATGTATGCCATGAATTGTTGCATTGGCTAACAACAGTGATTGGGGGCATGTGGTTAATTCTCCTTTTATTGCTACAGGATGGTCCGGCTTATGTTCGGGTGTTTGTTAATATTTTACGTGATATATTCAAAGAAGAGACAGTTGAATATGTTCTGGCTTTGATTGATGAAATGCTAACAGGTTATTCACGCTACTATCTTCAACTTCTAATAATTATTTGTTCACACAATTAACTTATACTTCGTTTTCCATTACTCCACTCTCTGATTTTGATTTACTATTTATTCATACAATTAAACTATCTGTTGTTTTCCATTGCAGCAAACCCAAAAAGAGCCCGATTATTCCACGATAGGTCTTTTGCAAATGAAGACCCTTATGAACCTTTCTTAAGTTGAGTTTCCATTTGAAGATCTGGTGATTTATGACTAGTTGTTTGAGCCACATTGCCTCTTCCATTTTCAGGAAAAATATGTAGATATGCTTCTTTAATGTGATGTAATCTATGGTGACTACACTTTCTAATGTATTTGACTTGAAAGTTCTAGTAGTTTCCTTATCGTGTTAGTTTGAGCTATTTCTGAGGCATTTGGTTTGCTCAATACATAAATTTATCGTACTCTTGACCTGATAAGTCTATGGAAGAAAGAAGAAATGAGAATGCATAATATCATGCCTGTAGCTATTTTCATATGAAAACTTTTGTGTTTTGACAATAATTATGGTGCCTAACACGTTATGCTCGTCAACTACTTACCTTACTCATTTGAATAATTGTCACTTGGAGCCAATAATTTTACTTTTTGGTAAACAATTAGGTTGCATCCCTTTTTAGACTTAATCTTTAATCAATTTGCAGAATCTGGGTTTTCGATACGGTTGATTTAAAGAGTGCCGTCAAAACTAATGTACTGTTTATTGTTAGGTCACTAGATATTTAGACAAGACATAAATGTGCAACGAATGTATATGTTTGGACTGTGAAAAGCTTAGTTTTATGCATTTTGATGTCTTCTATATTTGTTGCTTTCTTGTTTGAATATTCAAGTCAAAAAGTCTCCCATTTTTTTGGTCTATATGATAAAGTATCTTGTGTTTAGTTATGTCATATCTTTCAAGATAATGAAAAATGTGCTCCTCTTTCAGATTGCTTTGGAAGGGAAACTGGTTCATTCAGGAAAAGAGCTGCAAAATACTTGCCTCAATATTAAGGTACCTAAATGTTTATCCCCTGACTTTTGTTTACAGAGTTTCAAGAACTGATTGGATATATTAATCCTCTCTTTGGTAATTGTCAATCTCTCTTGGGTTTTAGCGCTAGGCAAAAATCTCAAGATGGTGTATATTCAAATGGAGCGGCTTCAAATTCAAAGAGTAAACTCACTGGCATTGATGATGTATTGAAAGGATTGGTTGAATGGCTCTGTGCTCAGGTAGGCATATGTTGTTTTAGAACACTGGGTTTTTTTTGTTTCCTTCATATTGTTATAGATGACATTTTTCATCATAAAATTGTGCTCTTGTTGTCATTTGGTGTGTAGCTGAAGAAGCCATCACATCCTAGTCGTGGCATTCTTGTTGCCATCAATTGTCTTGCAACATTGCTCAAGGAGCCCTTGGTCAGATCATCATTTGTTCATGCAGATGGGGTGAAGTTATTGATTCCTCTAATCTCACCTGCATCTACCCAGCAGTCTATCCAGGTATCAAATCATCTTTTTATGGATGCAGACATTTTCAAATTGGTTAACTCAGGTTTGACAATTTGGTGCATTCAATTTACAACACACAATAGCAAAGAAGTCCAGCCCACTATTATTCTTCCTGCATCTTTGAATTGCATTACAACCATATATTTCTTTTCCTTATTCTTTTTCCGTTTTTTGTTACAGCTTCTATATGAAACATGTCTTTGTGTCTGGCTGTTGTCTTACTATGAACCTGCAATTGAGTACTTGGCTACATCTAGAAGCTTGCCACGACTAGTTGATGTCGTGAAAACTTCCACAAAGGAGAAGGTGAGTTTTTCATATATCTAGCTAACCTTTTTTCCATTTGATCTTCAAGTTAAACATGATACACAAATTTAATTGGTTATCATTATGGCACATGATTCACGTTTCTCTCTGGATGTATGTCTCTTTATGCATGTATTTCACTTGTAAATTTTTAGTAATTTTTATTTGAAGAGTCACAAGAAATAACCTCTGAAGTTTGGTTCTGGACCATTCTGTCTTTTTCGTTGACTTTCCAAGTTGATTGTATTGGTTTTCTATAGGTTGTTAGGGTGGTTGTCCTCACCTTCAAGAACTTGCTTTCTAAGGGAAATTTTGGTGCTCAGATGGTGGACCTTGGACTACCACAAATTGTCCAAAGTTTGAAAACACAGGCATGGAGTGATGAGGTATGGGAAGTATAATGCTTTAACTGTAAATCCTTCAGCTGGGCTGCTGTCTGTTGTATTCAATACTTAAAATATAAAGGAAGAGATATTGTTCTATCCTATAAAATATATTATTTGCCATTATGGGATTAACTAGACAAAAAATACTAGGATAAATTTACTTTAATATTTACCTCATCTTCCTGTTGATGTAAGGATGGCATATTTCATTATTTTATCTTTGTTTTTTCCCCCTTGACTAGCTACTACATTTGATCTTTTTTCTGTTGGGTCTTCTTATACAGTCTTAATTGTTGTATTGTTCTTTTAACATATCGTTTTCTCATAAAAAGATGATTAGAGTGCGTATCATCATTTTTCAGTATCCTTAGTGTTGCAGTTAACTGCTCAATGTAAAAAAAGGAAAAGTTTCCTTGGGAACTTAAATTTGGATATGGAAATGGACTTTTGAGTTTTGTCTTTGTTTCTCAAATTTGTTTTCAATTTTTCACATGTTGGTTGAAAGTGTTAAAGAGTAACATTCTATATTAAGTTTGTAAGTCTTAGTTGTTAGGGAACCTGATCTTCAATTAAGGTCTTAAATTTTATTATATGTAAGCATGGCACAATAGATATGACTAAACAAAGATATACTATGTTAAAGGTTCGTCATCTGAGATTCCTTTTACACTACCTCTGTTCAACTAATTCCTACGCCATGTTCCTTTTGAGCTACCATTAAGTTTAATTGTTACTTTATATGATGGAATTCATCGAGTGATTGACGTGTTGTACTTCAATTCATATGTTTATTTTCATGTTTTAGTTATTTCATGTTGAATTTTTCTTAGTTTTGAAGCTATACGTATGTAAAGATTTTTTAGGTAGATTTGCGTTTAGTTTAACTAGATTTAAGATGTCTTAAAAACTGACCATACTTGATATTTTATCAAATAAAGATTTTTTTCTACTTCAGGAGCAAATTAATTTGGATTATAATCATTAAGTCAAAATACTTGGATAAAATTATAAATTTAAGATGTTAAATGCAAAAAATGAACCAAGTAGAATCTATAACTAAAAGATTTAAGTATGATATAGCGCAAATTTTTTATTCAAACCATTCAAATATATCTCATTTTACAATTTATAGAAAATTTTTATATTTTATAAAAATCTAAAGAAATCTATTAAAAAGGAAGAAATCAAGTTTAAAATGAAAGAAAATCTCTTTGGTGGAGGGATTTCTTTGGTTTTACCTATTACGAGGCAAGATTATCAATCGAATTTTTGGCTTCAAAAGGTTTATTTCTTGTGAGTTCATATTATTATATCTTGGCTGTCTATTTTCCTACTGGCTGCTTTGCATTCCATGCCATTCTGCTGCTCCTTTCAGGTCTGGTGAAGATCGTGATTGTGGTAGAATATACTAGCTAGAAATATACATTTCAGGAGTTTTATCATTATAGTAATTTCTTAAACAGTTATATAGTTCCTCGAGTGGTGCTATTCCTTTGATGATTTGGAATGTTTGCTAGGACCTACTGGAGGCCCTAAATCAACTGGAAGATGGGTTGAGGGACAACATAAAGAAATTAAGTTCTTTCGATAAGTACAAGCAAGAGGTTCTTCTAGGGAATCTTGATTGGTCCCCCATGCACAAAGATCCTGTGTTCTGGCGTGATAACATTAATCATTTTGAAGAGAGTGATCTTCAGGTACTTCACTGTCTATTTTTGTCTGAATGAAGTGCTGAGGGTTCTCTATTCTGTTTACATGTATTTACATGGGCCATTTATTGTTGTAACTGTTCTCATTTCAAACTGTTATTAGTCTTTATTTGGATATTTTTTTTTGAATATGGAGTTATAGAAGATGATTTTAGAGGCCCAATTGATCATCAAACAGCCACATCCTCCTTTATTGAGCAAGGTGATACCAGGAAAAGTGAACAGTTGTGTAGAGACATTTACACTATTGTTGGTGGGAATCTGGGCACCTCGTCTTGGGACCTGTTAGGTTTCCCAACTCTTAACCTTGCAGATGATTTTCTAATCATCACTTTGTAGCATGTTAATCATCTAACCCAGATGGTAAGAGTGGAGATTAGTGTAGAAGACAGCACTTTCAGCATTAAAACTTTCAATAGAATGGCTCTATTAAATTGAAATCTCTAATTATACCAAATGTCTTCAAATATGAGGGGTAATTTGGCATTTTGAGATTCTAATTTCTTAATTCAAGATGTCAATGGAAAGAACAACCAACTGTTCTTGTATTCCCTTTTCAAATATAAACATATTTTAGTTTGTCCTTGTATTCTAAGGATACGGAGGACACATTGTAGATATGTTATGGGATTGGCTTAACCACAAACCTAGCATTCAACTTTTTTCGTTCCATTTTTGAGCTAATGGATGACTGGTAAAAAGATGCATACTGTAGTTTTGGTAGTACAGCTATTAATGTACTTGCAAATAAGATGAAGCTGCATGATACTTTTGATAGTAAAGCTATTAATGTACAGGCAAATCAGATGAAAATGGGTCATCTGAAGGCAAAACCAATATCAGTAATATACGAACTGAGAAGTTCTGACATCAGCTGAGCAACAGTTTCTTGTATTTTAAGAGTGGAAGAAAAGTTTTAGTCCTAATGGATAATGTTTGTCCTCAGATTCTGAGGGTCCTCATCACAATTTTGGACACATCAAGTGACCCAAGAGCCTTGGCTGTTGCTTGCTTTGATCTCTCACAATTTATTCAGTATCATCCTGCTGGGAGGGTCATCGCGACAGACCTTAAAGCTAAGGAGCGCATGATGAAACTGATGAACCATGAGAATGCGGAAGTTACCAAAAATGCCCTACTTTGTGTTCAGAGGCTTTTCTTAGGGGCCAAGTATGCTAGCTTTTTGCAGTCTTAATTGTATCTTCAGGTGGTGTTCTGTTCGATATTTAATGCAATTTGTCACTAGATCGTTGGTGATTTTTTTTAATGTTCCGAGCCAATTGTGAAAGAGTTCTATTATTAGAACCTAAGGTCTTGGAGAACTGAGAAAGACTAAATTATTCTATCAATTTAGGGAGGTTACTTTTCAGGTGTGTAGTGGAGAATACATGTTTTCATATGCATTTCTTTGTTTCTGGATTAGACATCGATGCTCTCTCTCAATGGAAAGTTTCTGCATTAATTTTTCATTCAACTTGTCTTACACTCGAACGTTCACATGTTGACGTTCCATGAAGATTTATCTTTAAAAGGTAACAGCATTTCTAAGCTTTATTATTGATTTATTATTATCTTTTCTGAGATAATTGACAATATCTAGAAGTTGTATTATACTTTTTTTTTAATGAAAAAATAACTAAAATATACTTGGTTAAAATGTTACAAGAAAAGTTAAAATTTTATCATGATGAATGACGTATGAACAAAGATGGGCAAGTAGTGTGGAAATTTTTAAAAGACACCATAACAAAAAATCAGTATCGGTCATCAAGAAAAAAGAGGTTTTTGTATGATCCAAGCACACTGCAATTGTTTATAAGGGAATGTGTTTTCCAAAAACAAGTTTTAAAGTATCATTATATAACACAGGAAGTGATAACAAGTTTCTTGGTGTAGCTGGCTTGAATAATGAAGATCTCCTATTTCATTTACTTGAAGTATAAGAAAAATGTTTTTTTAAATGTTAAACAATTGTATTAACCTAGCAGAAGGAAGCGCAACAAGTTTATACTAGGTACCAAGCTTAGCATACAATAAAGGCAAAAAACAAAATAAGGCCTAGCAAAAAGGAGGAAATGACAAGTCATGACAACATATTAAGGCATGACATGTAGAGCTAACAAGACCTAAGACTTCAGTGCATTAAGTAGGGAAGTTGAAAAGAAGCAGACTTTGTCAGATTGAGATTCCATCTCCTTAACTTAGTGTTATACATTTACCTCAAGACCAAATCAAAGCTCATCTTAACATCATTTGCCTAATCCATCAGATTGTAGCTTAACTCTTGAATAGGTTAAGAGCTATTTTGAAAGGTCCTTTTATTCCTCCCCTTTGAAATCATGTAAGTTCAATAGTTGATCATTAGTTTAAACACTATCAAGTTACCATAATATCTTAATCTAACATTCCCTACCAAGCTACGAAAATTGACCAACTTTTTTTTCCAAGCATTGGACTTTGCATAGATTAAGAACATAGGTCTAGAAGGATTTTGAGTAAGAGCAAGAAAAGATTAGGTGAATCAAAGTTTTAGGTTTTAAGCCATATATTTTGTATGAGAAATTAGAGGGAGAGATGCCTTGCAACCTCTAAAGTATTAAAACTTTGTTTGATGGCAAACCATAAGACAAAGGATGCTTTAGGGGAGTTATCCATCAACTAGATGAGCTTACTTAAAGGCATCAAAGTTTTAGGTTGATGGAGTAGGTGAAGACATGATTTACTAATAAAAGTCTTAGAGCTATGGCACTTCCATATTATTCTATCTTAAAGCTCCAAGCTTGGTTTTTAGTTTGGCACATTGTTCATAATAGCATTGAATGTTAGGTCCCAGATTTCTTTAATTGATGTTATTAAGTATGAATTGTGTTGATTGTATGATTTATTGTTTAGTTTGATTGAATTGGGAGTATTAATGGAAAATTAAAAGTATAGTATGAATTGTGTTGAATTGTTTAGTTTGATTTATAGTATGCCTGTATTCAGGAGACCAAATGGTCCGGAGCTAAAGCGAAGGAGATAGGAGGTTTCAAACTATGGTATTCGGGAAGTACTCAGAAGCAGAATGGGGTAGGTATCTTGGTGGGTAAGGAGCTTATAAGCAGAGTGGTGGGGATTATCAGGGTCGATGATAGGATTATGGTGGCTAAAATTGTTTTGAGCAGTGTGGTTCTCAATGTCGTTTGTGTGTATGCACCTCAAGCGGGTTTAGACGACCAGCAAAAACGTCTGTTCTGGGAAGCGCTAGAGGGGGTGTTGCAGCAATTCGTTGATGCGGAGCAGGTCATCATTGGTGGTGACTTTAATGGGCATATAGGAGCAGGTACGGACGGTTATACAGGAGCACATGGGGGCTTCGGTTATGGTAGTAGAAATGATAATGGGATTGCTTTATTGGACCTGGCCGTAGCGTATGAGTTAGTCATCGCTAATTCCCTTTTTCAGAAAAATGTAGCGCACTTGGTGACTTTTCAGAGTAGCACCTCCAAGACACAAATAGATTATCTCCTTGTCAAGAGAGGTGCCAGATCATGGTGCAAAGATTGTAAGGTACTGCCGGCAGCATGCATTTCAACTCAACATAAATTGTTAGTTCTTGATTTTGGGATGAAAGGATGGAGGGCCCAGTCTTTGACCCCGCATTTTCTTAGAATTTAGTGGTGGAGACTAAGAGGGGACAAGATGGAACAATTTAGGGCACAGGTTCGATCAAAGGTAGCATGGTCTGAGCGCGGGGATACAAACCTGATGTGGGAGGGGCTAGCATCTGTAGTGCGTGCAACGGCTACCACTCTCCTAAGGATATCCAAAGGGGTCCCTAAAGGGAAAGGTGGGCAGATGGAAGGTTGGTGGTGGTCAGACGAGGTCCAAGGGACGGTTAAGGCAAAGAAGAGAGCTTTTAAAGATCTTATAGATAGTCCAAGGGAGGCGGAAAGGGAAATTAACAGAGTAAGGTATAGGTTGGCGAAACGAAAGGCTAAGAAAACTATCGCAGTGGCTAGAGGAGAAGCATATGAGGCTATGTACAGGGACTTGGATACGTTTAGTGGAACTCAAAAGATTTTCAAGCTAGCACGAGATAGGGCTCGTGAAGTGAATGATTTTAACCAAGTTTGTTGTATACGTGATGAAGCAGGACAGGTACTCACAGAGCCCCAAGCTTTCAAGAGGCGATGGCAGAGATACTTCCACGGCCTATATAACGACGCGTTAGTGGGCAACATGGAGTTAGAAGAACCCTCTGTGTCAGGGCATGCCCATGATAGGGGCGCATGGGTAAGGATTACGAGGGGTGAAATTACAAAGGTGTTGAGAGTGATGCGAAGTGGTAGGGCCGTAGGGCCAGAAGAGATTCCTATAGAAGTATGGAAACGGATAGGAGTTGTCGATATTACATGGTTAGTTCAACTCTTCAATCTGATTTTAGAGTCAGCCGAAATGCCGGATGAATGGAGATTAAGTAGGTTGATCCCCTTATATAAAGCCAAAGGAGACATCCAACAATGTCACAACTATAGAGGCATCAAACTAATAAGTCATACCATGAAGCTATGGGAGAAGATAATAGAGAAGAGGATCTCGAGGGTTGCTTCTGTATCGATCAACCAATTCAGATTTATGCCTGGTAGGTCCACAACAGAAGCGATACATCTACTCTGTAGACTTATGGAATACTACAGGGAACGAAAACGTGATTTGCATATAGTTTTTATTGACTTGAAGAAGGCGTATGATAGGGTCCCTCGAGACCTTTTATGGAGATGTTTGGAAGATAAGGGCATTCCTATCACCTATATTAACGTAATTAGGGATATGTATGAAGGTGCACTAACTAGCGTTAGGACGGTAGGTGGGGACACAGAAGCGTTCTCTATTAGTGTGGGTCTCCACAAAGGATCGGCGTTAAGTCCTTTGTTGTTCACATTAGTGTTAGATGAGATTACTAAACATATTCAAGGTGAGGTACCTTGGTGTATGTTATTTGCGGACGATATTGTCTTAATGGATGAGACCAAGGAAGGAGTCAATGCCAAGCGAGATTGCTAGAGAGATGTGTTAGAATCGAAAGGTTTTAAGATGAGCAAGTCTAAGACAGAATATTTAGAGTGTAACTTTTCAGGAAACCAAGTGGAGCATAAGGTGGCAGTTGCAATTGGTACCGACGTCATACCACAAAGGATGAGTTTTAAGTATCTCGGGTCTGTCATTCAGAGTGATGGTAATATCAATGCTGATATTGTACATCGTATTAGATCAGGCTGGAACAAATGGCGAAGTGCATCAGGGGTTTTATGTGATAAGAAGATTCCTTTAAAACTTAAGGGGAAGTTTTATAAAACGGTGATTCGTCCAACCATGTTA
>JANZLD010000006.1:37810003-37825372 GCA_026413575.1 Erythroxylum carthagenense | reverse complement strand
AAACTCTTTTGTTTTATTAATAATAAATATTTTCATTACAAAACTGTAACTGAAGAAGATAAAGTTACATGTAAATATACTTGCTTTCCAGGGCACTACATTTATATAACTCCAACATTATCTCCTCCAGGGAATTTGTCAGGTGACGAGGATCTTGTGGAGGTTTGTTAGTTTTGACACTGGATCAGTCGATTAGGTATTTTAATTTCTTTATTGTTGCTTTAACTGTACTGTGTATCCTCTGCTTCTCTTTCATACATATGATTAGCTTCTGAGCATAGCTTCTATAAACATTCAGTGAAGTTAGGATGGTTGTGTTGCATGTCTGATTGAGGTTACGAAGAAGAGTGAGTTCTTTGATATCATAGAGGATTTTAGAATCGAGGACCTCTTTGGGCATGTTGGTTCCACCAAACCTTATGAGGTTTCTTTACTTCCATAATCCATATAAATAGAGTCCTAGGGATAGAATTTGGATCTGTCTATTTGGGTTTGGAGAAATTGTATGGTTTGTGAACTTTTGGATCACCTATATGATAATGTTCCCAGGATTTAGCCATAGGCATCTGTTGGTTATAGATTCCCATACATTACTACTATAAGAGCATGTGAAGAAGAGATGATCTCTTGTTTTCATACAGATCTTGCATGATAGACATGATCTGTCCATTTATTGAGTGAATTCTATCAGTAGTATTAAGCCTATTTAGGATTGCTTACCATAGTATGAAAACCTTGGGGTAAGTACCTTGCTCCAAATACCTCTGTGGCATTCCACTTGTTGTTTCCTACATCTTAGAAGATCTCTTGTAGCCTTGTTTGTGAGTTTAAGGATGGGTTAGGTCTACCAGTAGAAAATGTCTATAGAGTTAGGATAGGGAAGATATGATGGTTGGAGATGCCTTAGGTTTTGAGGAAAATTCCAAGTGCCCTCTGTGATCATTAAGCTGAGTTTAAGTTTGAGGACTACTTAGATTGTCATAGTGATGTATGAGAGGTTCCAAACTAGTCCAGTTGTCATACCAGACATAAGTTAAGTTGCCATTCCCAATTTTACAAGAGATCCCTTCTTGGACTTTTTCCCTCAATTTCAGAATCTAATTGAGAAAATGAGATTATGAGACTGATTTCTTAATGCTCTATAGGCTTCTTTCCTTAAGAAAATAAGAGTGTAACCATTTCACCCAAAGGGAGTTTTTATTCATAAGGGTCCACCATAGTCTTTCCAAGATTTGGCTTTGATTTGTGGTTTTGATAGGAGTTATGTTTAATGCTACTTCATCCTTAGGAAAACAAATATCAACTTATCTCAATTTAGTTGAACCTTTAACACCATTTGGGTGGATCCATAAGAAGTTCTTAAGGATTATTTCAATGGTTTTGATGATACCTTGAGAAAGAAAGATGTGAGAGCTCCAGTAAATATGGAGGGAGTTTAACATCGATTTGATAAGTTGAACCTTCCCTGCATAAGACAAAAACATGTTAACCCATGAATTGACTCTTCTCTATATTTTCTCTATCAGTAGGGTACATTCCGCATATGAGATTTTTTTATTAGAAATTGGTAATCTAAGATACAGAATAGGTATCTCTTTAAAAAGCATTATAGTTGATTGAGAGATTTGAGGGCCCAAAGCAGTAGCTTTTTTGTATGGATTCCATCGAGGCCATGCAAAATAAACGTAGATCATCTGTAAGGTAGAGGTTAGTTTTGATCTTTCTGCATTTAGCATGGTATCTGAATTTTCGATTTTCAAGCACTTCATGCTTGATGAGGGAGTTAAAAGTCTCCATACAAAGGATGAAATGGTAGGGGACAAGGGTCCCTTTGCCTAAGTCCTCTTGTTGTCTTAAATAGAATAGTAAGAGTACCATTGATTAGAATAGACAAGGAGGAGGTTGAGTTACATGATAGTTGTGCATTGGTGTGTGTTTTTATAAGTATTTAGCATGTGTTTCTTGCATAATAGGTTATTATCATTGTGTTTTAGGACTTATTTTGTATGTTTTTGTTTAGTTTGATCTTTATGGTTGTTCTTTTAAGTTTGATGTTGATTCAGGGTAAGAATTGATCATTTTGATGTAAGAATGGAGGGCGGCCCCCTTTTTGATTGAGTTAGGGACCAAGAATGCAACATCCCACTACCATAAAGTATATACCCGAACACCCTCAGAAAATCTTCCTAAGTCAAACTACAAGGTCTGGTAGTATTGCGTGGAACACTCTTCCACCATTGATATACTGGACCTTGCAGTAGTGAGACCGTATAATGAAATCTTTCATTTGCCTCACAGTCCATCTGATTGAGCACTCTTTCCATTCTCTCTAACCACCCTTCTGCCTTAATAGGGGTTTGTACTTCCGTAGAAGTCCACAAACCCCTGCTTTCCTAGTTTATCGTATCTTCTTTTTCACCTTTCCAGAATTCTTGGAGGCATTTGAGCAAACTCAGGTACAAGAGACTTTATATTGGCTCCAACAGACTCCATGTCAACTAACTCTCCAACTTGATCTCCTATGGCAAGTGACCTATAACAAACAAAATTTGTGATCACTATCTAAATCTCTCACTATTAATCATATCTTTTTGCTCTTATATATCCCTATAGATGCCAAACCATACTCTATATTGGCTCCTATAGACTCTATGTCAGTTGACTCTCCAACTTGATCTCCTATGGTATGTGACCTATAACAAACAAAAGTTGTGATCACTATCTAAATCTCTCACTATTGATCATATCTCTTTACTCTTATATGTCCCTATAGATGCCAAACCATGCTTTGATACCAAAAATTCAACATCCCACTACTATAAAGTATATACCTGAACATCCAAAGGATATTCAAGTATATCTCCTTTGATAATGGTAAGTTAGAGCAAACACATATCCAGCTTACTCATGACATCATCTAATATAATTAAAAGTCACGAAATTAAAAACTATTCCTTACATTCATTGACAAAAGCTTACAATCCTTATACAAGTTCTATATGACAAGAAACTACAAAAATACAAGTTACAACTCTTTTGATGTTAGCTGACAGATCTTTGAGCCATAACTTAATCCAAAATGTTCCTTTAGTCTAGCCTTAGAAACTAAGTCTCTTGTCTTGCACCTAAAAAGCCACGTTGAAATTTTTATGAGCTTTGTGAACTCAATGAGTAAACCATCATTGATGATTTCACTCAAGTATACACAATATCACACATTTCACATATATTCTTTTAGAACATGAATAATCCAAATACTCACATTATCATGGAACATCTTGATATCATCGCGAATTCAAAACAGATATATACAAATATAGATGCATATGGGACTCTAGGTTCGTTATTATTGTTGTGATCGAGTACCCTTCAGATACAAATACAGATACTGACCTATGGGGCTCAGTTAGAAATAGAAATCACAGAGCAAAGCTCTACGTGCAGAATACTGAGCTTAAAGCTCTTTCAGACTGGCTACTCTGATCCCAACGCCTTTATCTGAACACGCATTTTATGAAATGCATCAAATAATGGAATATGCCGTATCGAGTAGTCATTTATGGTGCATAGTCAGAATGTCATAGTCATCGGACCAAAGTCCAACTTTAACTTTCGTTGAGTACACAAATATCATTCAGAATTTAAAAACAACCATAACACTTCCAATACATAACACATTCCTCAGATCATTAAAGTCTGGAATTCATAATAATTCACAAGCAGATCAATAATTGGAAGTTAAACAAATTCAATCAATCCTAGGAAAAATCATCTAGGTTGATTCACAGTACATTCCAATATGCTATTGCCTGGATGGTCTAGTAATGTCTGACTGGCGTCCAATATGCTCCTTTATATCCTACAAAACACATTTACATATATCACAGTTTTGTACAATTGCATAAGTATTCCTTTATGTACTTCTATGTATATCAAATATGCAAAATGCATGTTCAATGACAATCCCAGGTATCTTATCGTGATTATTGTCACCAGATCATTCATATATAAGAACCCTCATAAATATAATTTGTACTTAGGGTTTGGACAGTAATAAAGCAATGTGAAACTAATTTCGTAACCTAATTGATCATTTTTGATTTGTCTAACAACATACTTTCGAGTCAACATTTCATGATCAGTCTAATAAGGTAAATGACACAATTAGTCAACACTTCCTTCTAGAAAGTTGTTCTATAATGTCATAAGTTTCTAATGACAACAAGACCACACAATTTAATTAAGTATCCAAAAGTTGTACTCAATTTACTTTGGATTGTTCTTAAAACATAACTGTACTCTGTATTCAATTTCAAGTCAGATTATGTAATTATTATAGACAGAATTAAAATTCTATCTCTATAAACCATTTGTAGCCATATTTCTCTAGTTTAATTTAAAACAAGAATGATTCCATTTGGATATCTAATGATCAAAATATAGTCAAAATAACGAAGTATGTTTAGTGAAATCATCCTAGTTATCATATTCCAGTACTCCTCAACATTTTCATCTTAAATTCAACAACCAATCCATTTTAGATGGCTATAATTTTTAGTGGAGATAAAGAAAAATGTGTTATAAGTCTATTGGTTCAAAAATTAAGTCATTTGGATGTCAGGAGCAGACGTTATAACCAAAAGATCGAAGGATGTTCAGAAAACAATCTCCCTTTAGAAAGCTTCTGCACGATCGTGCTTCTCCAAATGTTGGACACAGTTTTTAGAAGACAACATTTGGAGTCATAAAACTTGATCTTCATTACCTTCGAAGTCCAACCCTTGCTCTGATACCACAAGTGTTGAGCACCCTGCCCTCTTAAGACACGTGCCTGACATCCTATGTGACATCCAGAAATGCATCCCACAAGGGTGGCGTGCCCCCACTAGTTAGTCACCCAAAAATCACAATTTGACTTCATTAGAACAATTGTAGCTCTATGTCTCTAGTTTATTTTGAAATAAGAACCATCTCATTCGGAGCTCTATAGATCAAGATATGCTTAAAAAGACAAAGTATGTTCATAACCCAGTTATGCTCTTCCAATCAATTCTCTCACTTTCTTGCCATCAATCTGTTTCAAATCAACACCAAAGGCTACCAATTTTTGTGAAGAGATAGAAAAATAATTTAGGGATCACTTCATTTGGAGGTCGGATAATGAAGTCTTGGCCAAAAGAGTCGAACATGATTACGTCCTCAATCATATTGTACCTATTTTGAGACAATTAGCATAACTTTCCCTAGAGCTATAGGATTAAGGTTGTCTTAGGACAGTTTCAAAGAGGACTTTTAGATCTACAACTTCCGTGAAGACTCCTTGGAGGATTCACTTTCTTAGTTACATCGAAACTACCCACTTCAGTTGCAGTCTTGTGTTTCCAAGTCTTAACCCTTTTTGAAATTTTCATTTAAGTTCCTTTTCTTCTTGTATACCGTGGCCATTCCCTAGCCATGTGCCCTTTTTCTCCACAGTTGAAATAAGCTCCCGTCAACCGATAACATTCCCTTTTATGAAAATTTCTGCAGTGATCACATTTAGGAATGGGTGGCTTATCCCCATCTCCCCTTCTGTTGCCTCCAGCCATTAAGGCTTGATGAGAAATAGGTCTCACTTGTCTGAACCTGCTTGCACCACTACTCATCTCCTCAAATTGTGCACGAAAAGTCCCGACACTCCTCTCTGACATAGGAGTACCACCTCCCCTCCTGAATTGCTGTCTTCTTTTCCTTTTTTTGTTCACAACACTCTTGATATTCTCCATGTTCTTTTCTAAAGATTATTCTAAATTTACCTATTACCATTCTAAGTCTAAATAGATTATTATAACTATAAATGGATTTACCTATTAACTATAAAATAGATTAACTATAAAATGAAAATGGATTTCCCTATTAACTATAAAATAGATTAACTATAAAATGAAAATGGATTTAGATTTAACAAAACCCTTAGCGCTACTTTAACCAGTTGTTGAAAATCATAGAAATTCTGCACCAACACTTTTTCCCTGATGACTAGATGCAATCTAGATTCAAACCTACGGCACTTAGCTACCTCACTGATTATCATCTCAGCTGCATAATGGGACAGCGGTGTAAATCAACTCTCATACTCACTTACTGTCATCTCCTTCTCGGTGAGATTCAGTAATTCTCTCTGCTTTTGCTAAATATAAACCTCGGATAGATACTTCTTTGTATAGGCAGCTAGGAAGTGCTTCCATGCCAACACCGATGGTTTCATCTGACTCCCTAGCACACCTTAGCAATGCAAAGCATCTCCCTGTAATAGACTTGCAGCATACACAACTTTCTCATCATCTTCACAATCCATCTGCTCTAATATTCTTTTGGTCTTCCTGAACTAGATCTCAGCTTTCTTGAGATCAGTGGTCCCATAAAAGTCTACTGCCCCATACTTCCTCAGCTTATCAAATTGCTTCCCCATATTAATTGGGGTCAGAGCAGAAGTTTGAAACATTTGGCCCATGGCTTGGACAAATGCCTGAAACAATCTCAGATCCAAGATAGGCACTTGCTTCTGTGAAACAAGTAACTCCCACATCTGTGATCGATAGGGCCCACTACTATGCCCTACAAAAGCCTCAGCATCTCTTAGGGCTTTAGACTCATCCGTATTCTCCTTTCTTGGTGGAGAGTCAGGTGTAATAGACCCTTGCAGAACTCCTCGTGTCCTTTTATGAAGTGGCATCTAACTCTTTCCAAAGGCTTGCCTCCTCTCTTGCATGGTTCTTCCATAAGACTTTAACCAACTTTACAATCTTGTTTCTCAAGACCTTTTCTGTCAAATATAGGATCTCCACTGGTTGCTCCTCATATGTGAAATACTTCCTTAATTGGACATTTGAAGGTTGAACTATGTGTGAAGGATATGATCGGTACTTCCACAATATCGATACATGGAAAACATTGTGAATCTTAGATAATTTTGGTGGCAAAGCTAACTTGTAGGCTAAAGGCCCAATATTCTTAATAAACTCATAAGGTCCTATGTATCTTGGACTAAGCTTGCCCTTCTTATCAAATCTCAAAACTCCTTTCCATAGAGAGGCTCTAATAAACACTTTGTCCCCAACTTTAAATTCCATCTCCCTTCTATGTGCATCTGCATATTTCATCCTATATTGAGCTGTTTTGGGTCTCTCTTTCATCAATTTAATCTTGTCAACTGTAGCTTGCACCAATTGATGCCCTAAAAGCCTCATCTCACCTTCCTCATCCCAACAAATAGGAGTTCTACACCTTTTATCATACAAAGATTCATAAAGTGCCATTTGAATTCTTAAATGGTAGGAATTATTATAGGCGAATTCAATTAAAGGCAGATGATCATGCCATGCACCTTTGAAATCTATAACACAAGCTCTCAACATTGCCTCCGATGTCTGAATTGTTCTCTTTGATTGTCCATCAGTTTGTGGATGGAAAGTTGTGCTAAAATGTAACTTTGTTCCCAAAGCCTCTTGTAAAATTTCTCAGAACCTGGAGGTGAACCTAGGATCTCTATCCGAAACTATCAAATTTGGAATCCTGTGTAGTCTAATTATATCATCCACATATTTTTGGCTAAAGAATTCAAAGAATCTACTTATATAATTGCCAAGAAATGTACTGATTTGGTTAGTCTCTTAACAATCACTCATATTGCATCATGCTTCCTGCTAGTTCTTGGCAATCTTATCAAACAATTCATCGTAATTTTCTCCCATTTCCATTCAGGAATCGATAAAGGTTTAAGCTTACCAATAGTCACTTGATGTTCTGCTTTAACTTATTGACACACTAAGCATTTTCTAGCATATTCTGCAACATCTTTCTTCATTCCTTTCCACTAAAAGTGCTCTTTTAAATCTCGATACATTCTTGTACTCTCCGAGTGCATTATATAGGAAGCATTGTGTGCCTCATCAAGAATCTCGTCTTTCAACTCTAGCGTGTCTAGAATACGCAATTTGTTACCTATCAACATCAATCCATCTTCTCTTATCTCTATTTCAGAATGTTTACCATTTTTAATCTCTTCCCTAAGCTTGCTCAAATACTCATCTTTCTCCTGTAATTCCTTAATCTTCTCATTTAACACTGACCTTACTCTAAAATTAGCCAATGCATAACCAGATTCGACTTGTCTCGATGTCACCCTGAGTTTAGCTAACTCCTTCAAAAAAGGAAGAAACACTATCTCCACATGTTCCATAATCGATTTTCTACTCAGTGTGTCCACTACTACATTAGCTTTCCCCTGATGGTAGTCTATCATCAATTTATAATCTTTAAGTGGCTCTAACCATCTTCTTTGTCTCAAATTCAACTCTTTCTGGCTCATCAGATACTTAAGACTCTTGTGGTCTGTAAACACCGGGGTGGTGACTCCATATAAGTAGTGTCTCTATATTTTCAAAACAAAGATTATAGTAGCTAACTCCAAGTCATGCGTAGGATAATTCATCTTATAAGGTTTCAATTGCCTAGAAGCATAGGCAATCACTTTATCTCCTTGCATCAACTCAAACCCTAATCCCTTCCTCGAGGCATCATTATATACTATGTATCCATCACTACTGGAAGGCAAAGTCAAAATCGGTGCAATTGTGAGCTTATTCTTTAATTCCTCAAAACTGTTATGGCACTCATTTGTCCACACAAACTTCTGATTCTTCCTTCTCGATTTAGGAAGTGGGGCCGCTATCATGGAAAATCCCTCTACAAATCCTCTATAATAACTAGCTCGACCTAAGAAACTCCTCGTTTATATTATATTCTTTGGTGTTTCCCGTTTCACAAATGCCTCTATTTTTCTCGGATCCACACACACTCTTTGTTTTTAAATTACATGCCTAAGAAACACCACTTCCCTTAGACAAAATTCACATTTATTGAATTTGGCATACAACTGCTTCTTCCTTAATGTCTCTAAGGCAATCCTGTAATGTTCCTCATGCTCTTTGTCACTCTTGGAATAAACCAATAAATCATCAATAAAGACTATGACAAATTAGTCTAAGAAAGTATTGAAGAGTCTATTCATTAAGTCCATGAAGGCTGCAGGGGCATTTGTTAATCCAAAGGGCTTGACTAAGAACTCAAAATGCCCATACCACGTTCTAAAAGCAGTCTTTGACACATCATACTCCTTTATCCTCAATTGGGGTTAATCTGATCTCAAATCTATCTTAGAAAAGACCCTGGCCCCTTGCAATTGATCAAACAGATCATCTATGCTTGGGAATAGATATCTATTCTTGATAGTGACATGATTGAGTTTCCTGTAATCCATACACATCCTCAATGACACATCTTTCTTCTTCAAGAAAAGATCCGGAGCTCCCCATGGCGAAGAGCTAGGCCTAATGTACCCTTTCTCCAACAACTTTTCTAAATACTCTTTAAGCTCCTTCAACTCTGCCGGAGCTATTCGGTAAGGCAAAATTGAGATCGATGCAGTACCTGGAAGAAGTTCAATGGGAAACTCAATTTTCCTAAGTGGTGGTAGTCTTGGTAATTCCTTCGGAAAGACATCAGGGAATTCCATAACCACAGGAATATCTTCTAACTTTCCTTCATCAACCTTTGTGTCTACCACATAAGCCAAGAATGTTTCACATCATTTCCTCATCATTCTCTTGGCTGTCAATGCCGAAATAATTCTAAGCGGACTTGCTTTCCTGTCCCCCATAAACACTACTGTTCTACCTTCATCCAATTCGAACTCCACTATCTTCTATTTGCAATCTAGATGGGCGTTATACTTTTCTAATGTATCCATGCCCAATATCACATCTAATCCCCTGATCTTTAATGAAATTAGGTCCACCACTACATGTTCCCCACCAATATATACTTCACAATCTCTATAAACTTAACTAATAATAATATATTGGCTGATTGGAGTATTAACTATCAAAAGAGTATCCAATGGGTGCAAATTTCTACCATGCATAGTTTTATTTGATGAAACAAAGGAATGGGTAGACCCCGGATCTATCAAAGCAATAACATCATCATTAAATAATTTAACCGTACCAGTCATAAATTTTGAAGCAGTGTCTGTATCCTCCCTCGTCATTGCAAACACTTTAGCCGGTGCTTGCCCCTAGGTTTCCCTTGAATATTCACTTTCTTAACTACATCGAAACTGCCCACTTTAGTTGTAGTCTTGTGTCCTCCAGTCTCAACCCTTTTTGAAACTTGCATCTGAGTTCCTTTTCTTCTTGCATACTGTAGGCACTCGCTAGCCATGTTCGCTTTCTCTCTATAGTTGAAACAAGTTCTTGTCGACCGATAACATTCCCCTTTATGAAACTTTCTGCAATGATCACATTTGGGAATGGGTGGCTTATCCCCATCTCCCCTTCTATTGCCTACAATCGTTGAGGCTTGAAAAGAAACAGGTCTCACCTATTTGGACCTGCTTGCATTACTGCTCCTCACCTCAAACTGTGCAGGAAAAGTCCTGGCACTCCTCTCTGACATAGGAGTACCACCTCCGCTCCTGAATTGCTGTCTTCCTTTTCTCTTTTTGTTCACAACACTCTTGATATTCTCCATGTTCTTAACCCTTAGCACTGCTTCAATCAGTTGTCAAAAATCACAGAAATTCTACACCATCACTTTTTCCCTGATGGCTAGATGCAATCTAGATTCAAATCTACAACACTTAGCTACCTCACTGATCATCATTTTAGCTGCAAAATGGGATAGCTGCGTAAATTGGCGCTCATACTCACTGTCATCTCCCTCTGGGTGAGACTCAGAAATTCTCTCTGCTTCTGCTAAATATAAACCTCAGACAAATACTTCTTCTTATAGGCAGCTAGGAAGTCCTTCCTTGCCAACATCGGTGGTTTTATTTGACTCCCTGGCACACCTTCTTAATGCAAAGCATCTCCCTGTAGCAGACTTGCAACATACATAACTTTCTCATCATCCTCACAATCCATCTACTCCAATATCCTTTCGGTCTTCCTCAACCAGGTCTCAGTTTTCTCGGGATCAGTGGTTCTATAAAAGTCCACTACCTTATACTTCCTCAACTTATCAAACTACTTCCCCTTCTTAACTGGGGTCGGAGCAGAAGTTTACGACATTTGGCCCATGGCTTAGACAAACATCTAAGTAAATTCCTGAAACAATCTCAGATCCAAGGTAGGCACTTGCTCCTGTGGAATAGGCAACTCCTGCATTTGTGATCGAGAGGGCCTACTACCATGCCCTACAAAATCCTCAGCATCTCCTGAGGCTCTAGACTCATCCGTACTCTCCTCTTTTGGTGGAGAGTCAGGTCCAATAGATCCTTGCAGAACTCCTCGTATCCTTATACGAGGTGACATCTATTTCCTCCATCCTAAAACACTAGTGATGAGCTTACGTTTCATTTTAATCTTATTTCCTAAACGTATACATGATATGCATGTCACATAGTGCAATTAATCAATTCATAATGCAAACAATTTATTACACTTCATAACAATTTATACCACTGTGTATTCTAAGCCTAAGAATCCTTAAAAGAAAACCTAAGCTCTGAAACCACAAGTGTTGGATCCTGTTTTCGGAGTCCAACATCTGGAGTCGTAAAATGTGATCTTCGTTACCTCGTATTTTCAGATTCCATCATTTTCTTTGATACCACAAGTGTTGGGCACCCTGCCCTCTTAAGACACATGCCCAATGTCCTACGTGACATCCATACATGCATCTCATAAAGGTGGTGTGCCCCTACTAGTCAGTCACTCAAAAATCACAATTTGAATTCATTAGAACAATTGTAACTCTATGTCTCTAGTTTATTTTGAAACAAGAACAATCTCATTCAGAGCTCTATAGCTCAATATATGCTCAAAAATCCAAGTATGTTTATAACCAAGTCATGCTCTTCCTATCAATTCCTTCACTTTCTTCCTATTAATCTGTTTCAAATCAACACCAACAGCTACCAATTTTTATAGAGAGATAGAAAAATATGTTAGGAATGTATTGGTTTAAGAATGACTTCATTTAGAGGTCGAATGATGAATTTATGGCCAAAAGAGTCAAACATGATTTTGTCCTCAATCATATTGTACCTATTTTGGGACAATTAACATAACTTTCACTAGAGATATCAAATTAAGGTCATCTTAAGATGATTTCTAAGAGGAATTCTAGATCTACAACTTCGGTATAGACTCTGAAGAGGGATTTTTCCATTTGGAGTGTCAATATATGGGCCGTGTTGAAATACACGGGTGGATTGTGTACTCTTCAGATCTTTACTGAAATCTCCCTTTCCAAGGCATCTCCAATGGATCCTACATCCATTCTAACATCACTTTCACTCAAAATCTTTCCAAATTCAACTCTCCTATTGTGATATCACTTCATTTACTATAACTATTCTGTATAGTCATCCTATGCAGCATCACCAACTTATAATGATCATATCTCTTAACTCCGATATCTAAAAATTTCTTACTCTATATCATTGGAAAGATAGAAAGACAAGCTACAATTTCAAGAAGACAACTTTGTCTAATTCAGCCTAGATTAATACAGTTTTTCCATTGAAATAAGAACACAATTTCTACACCTATGAAAAGATTGAAAATGCAAATGTAAAGACTTAAAAAGTCATGAGCAAAACATAATATATATATTAGCATACACATCAATAACTTAATACAAATAAAAATGGATGCTCAATGTTTGAGATGCTTATAAAGCTATCCAAAAGTGATCGAACGAACTTAGTACAAAAACTAACTATCTTGGAGTTTGTCCCAATGCCTTGCAAGGATCAACGATCTTCTCGTTCTGCACTTGAGAAGAAAATAGTGGGTTGAGCAACAAAGCTCAATGGCTAATATGTTTACAATCATTGGCAACGAGCCACACAATCAAACATATATACATATGTATACATGTCAATATAGTAAACACCTATATCTCATTTTACTCTAACCATTCCATCATCCACAATTATAGCTCAAAACTCAAAGTTAAAGAAGTTATCATATAAAAAATTTCATGTAGCATTCATTATCAAAAAATAATCACTCAAATGCATCATACTTGACAATTCCAAGATGCAATAATAAGTCGAGAGTTCCATGGAATAAAATGGCGAAATTGAAGTTTACACCACGAACAAATTGAGCCCATTCTTTGGATCTCATTTGTCAAAAACAGGCAGCCAAGAGAAGGCTGTAGGTCAATGTCCATGCGACTAACGAAACGGTTTCTCTCTTGCCCAAACATAAGCAATTTTATGCTTAACTCAATCAATTACAAATTCATATTCTCATGCTTCTTATACTTTTTCTTCTTTTCATTTATAAAAAATGCCATGACACATTCTAAGGCATAATATGATCATAAGCACAATTCGATTTTATCAAAATGTTATACATCTTTCAATGCATGACATAAAACACATCATAATGCATTTTTCACATCACAACACTTCATAATTTAGAAATTCAAGCATATACACACACACATAGGTACATTGCCACACAATAACCATAAACATGTTACCCACCTAATTGGCTTGCAAAATCCAAGTCAAGCTTGCCTTTCCTATTGCTCTGGGATAGGATTCTTTTGGTTTCCTAAAACAAACCAATTTCCTTTTCAATCCAAATTCAATAAAATTCATAAAGCTTCAAAAATACAAAAGGGTAAAAATCAGGCTTGAACTAACCTACCCATAGTTTGTTTAGGTTAGTAAAACCAAAACCCTAACTTAGAAGCCCTAAAATCAAATAGGTCTCTTAAATCATCTTCTTCCAACAAAAAACCCTTCATTCTCGACACAAAATCCCTTTCTCTTTCTAACTCTTTTAACAAAGTAAGAAGAAGAATGAGGCTTAGCTTGAACAAATCTTCTTGCTTCTTCTTCTTCCCACGTGTTCTTTCCTTTTCCCAAGCTTCTCTCAAGGCTCTCTCCTTTTTCTCTTCTTCTATTTCACATTTTGTTCTTCTTTCTTTAGCTTCTCACGATTCTCTTCTTCTCTTCATTAATTCAATACACATTTTATTCTTGTTTTTCCCATTTTGCCCTTCACTTATTTAGTTCTTCCAATTTTACCCTCCTTCATTTATTTCATCTACTAACTCCTTAATTCTCTTAGACACCATATAAATTCTAAATTAATTATAATCTTTCCATCTAATTTTTAATCTCTATTTATGCCTACTAAATAAATGATTAAATTCTAAAAATAGAATAAAATAAACAAACAAATCATAAATAAGTAATTAAACAAATAATAAGTAATTCAGAAAAATTTGAGCGTCCAACATCTCTCGTCCACTAAAAGAATTTTGTCTTCGAAATTCTTACCTGAATCATTGAATAGGAACGGATACTTCGCCATCATTGCTTCCAAAGGCTCCCATGTTGCCTCCTCTCTTACATGGCTCTTCTATAAGACTTTAACTAGATTTACAATCTTGTTACTAAAGACCTTTTTCTTCGAATCTAAGATCTCCATTGGTTGCTTCTCATACGTCAAATCCTCCTTTAATTTGACCTCTGAAGGTTGAACTATGTGTGAAGGATTTAATCGGTACTTCCTCAACATCGATATATGGAAAACATTGTGAATCTTAGATAATTTAGGTGGCAAAGATAAATTGTAGGCTAAAGGTCTAATCTTCTCAATTATCTCATAAGGGCCTATGTATCTTGAACTAAGCTTGCCATTCTTATTAAATCTCAAAACTCTTTTCTATAGAAAGGCTCTAAGAGACACTTTGTCCCTAAATTCAAATTGTGTGCCTCATCGAGAATCTCGTCCTTCAACTCTATCATGTCTAGAATACATAATTTGTTAGCTTGATCTATTAATCCATCTTCTCTTATCTCTATTTCAGATGGTTTACCATTTGTAACTTCTCTAAGCTTGCTCAAATACTCATCTTGCTCCTACAATTCCTTAATCTTCTCATTCAACAATGGCCTTACTCTAAAATTAGCCAATACACAACCAGAGTCGACTTGTCTCAATGTCACCCTGAGTTTGCCTAATTCTTTCAACAAAGGAAGACACACTATCTCCATATATGCCATAGTCAATTTTCTACTTAGCGCATCCGTTACTACATTAGCTTTTCCCTTATGGTAATCTATCATTAAGTCATAATCTTTAAGTAGCTCTAACCATCTTCTCTGTCTCAAATTCAACTCTTTCTAGTTCATCAGATACTTATGACTGTTGTGGTCTGTAAACACCCTGGTGGTGACTCCATGTTGGGCCCGAGCCCAGTAACCCGAATCCCGAGGCAGCCCCTCGGGCTGCACCCCAACGAGCGACCCGAACCGTCGGACCCGATCCCAACATTTGCACAACAATCGATTCATAC
>JANZLD010000006.1:37250938-37261394 GCA_026413575.1 Erythroxylum carthagenense | reverse complement strand
TTATTGGCTACTTTATGATTGATTAAAGTAAGAAGTGATGCATTGGATGCTATTCTCTTCTTCCATTCCATGCATAATTGAAATTGAGTGTGTAAGAAAGTGTTATCGCATGGTTTGACTCTCTCTCTCTCCTTTTATGCATGAGTGAGCTGAAATTTGCAAGAGAATAGTCTCATTTTTGGTTCATTTCTTCTAAGAAAATCTCGTCCAAGCAATTCTTCTCCTTTCCCACCAAACGATTTTTTTTAACCAACTCCTGAAAGAACAAGAGGTAAATCAAATTGGTTGAAGATACAATAACAAGGAGAGGATAGATTGACAAAGGAAGGGATTCAAAAGCAAAGGCTTTGGAAATAAGAAGAAGGAGAGGATAGCATAGTGAGGAATTAAAGTTATAGCGAAGGAGTCGGTAATATCACTATCTTGTTTATGTTTAATATTATCCTTACACCATATCATGTATAGATTGGCATGATGATTTGGATATATTGCTTCCACCGCAAATAAGATTTCTAAAACGTTTTGAAATCTATAGTTCCTCCAAATATGGCATGCTTTCTTTTCCTGATCCAACATTAAGATCAATCAAAGTTACTTCACAAAATTATATCCAATTTCATTAATTAAAATGAATCAATCCATAAAAATTAATTTTACCTTTCTAAATACAGAAGAGCAACTAGCCACAAAGTCAAAATAATGTAAGCAATAGACTAAATAAGGAAAATATAATATAATAAGATTTAAATGAAAATAATAACTTCAATAATAACTTGTTTTATTAAGATAGCATTTAGATCCTGATTCTCTAATGAAAATACACTTGAATTTGGGTTACTTAGGGATTATGAACTTCCTGTTGGCTAACCTTAACCTTTAAAGAGAAAAAAGAGGTGCAAAGTGTGTAAAGCTTATAAAAGTCTTCTAAACATTAGGGTTTTGTGCTTTAAGTATGTTTTAGCACATACAAAACATGGTTTGGGCCACAATCATTGTCTAAGTTAAGAATCCTCCTCTTTCATCTAGTAGAGAAACTAGTTTATGTTGTATGCTAAATTGATTATACATTTACTTCATCACACTTAGTGATGAATGCTATGAAATGCTTAAGATACTCATGTTGGTTCATATTTGATTTCAATTACAAGTTGGAAGCACAAGAGCAAAAATGAGTTAAAAGCACATTCATTTAGTCATCCTCTTGATGTTCAAACTCATCTGTCTTTATGAAGCAAGAAGTAGATGGATTCAAGTGAATATGGATAAGAAAATGAAGAATTCAGCATGACCTACAAGATGCATGACTGTGTATCCAATTACACGACCATCTACAATCACAAAATGGGTGTTTTTATGACTTATAGTTTGATGCATGACCATGCATGCAATCGTGCTTCTTCCCATAAACCTAATTTTTACTATAAATGGACATTTAAGTGGCCAAATATAAGATGAATCATTTTTGAAACATGAAAGAAGTCATAAACCTTACTTCTTTGGGATCTATGCAGGGCTAATCTTCTTCTTCCAGCTCATAAGGGAAATCGAAGAAAAACACATTTGGGCATCTCTCTATTGTATTGTTGATTCTCTCTCTCTATAAATTGTTTATGGTATTCTTAGCTTAATGTTTTAGCTAAGGTTTATAAAGATCTACTCAAGATTTATGAGGAAGAGTGAGAGAGATTGATAAAATTTTGGCAGCGCATTGTAACACTAGTCAAAATAAAATAACTAGACTACTACTCTAGCAGTAGTGAGTATAGGTCGATCCCACAGAGAGTGTGTGCAAAGTTTATGAATTGAAATTAATTGATGTTTAGGAAAAAGGGGGTTTTGGATTTTTTTAAAAAAAGAAAATAAAATCAAACTACAATAATAAAAAGCAAATTCAAGAGAACATGCAAAAAATGGGGAATTCAATAAGGACCCGATTCTTTAGTTCAATCTTGGCTTACACCCTAATTAAACATATTTCATTGATTTGTCATTCTCAAACCTCTCCTAGCAACTATTAATTCTGGGTTAATTAATTAACCCAAGTTTTCCCTTAGGTTTTATTTAATCAAGATACGATCGTTAATTAAACCTAAACACCGAATAACCTAAGATACAATCTCTATATTTAATTAGGAAGTAGCATTATGAATTAGGAAAATCAATTAATCAAGGCATCAATCACATAAGATGCATCATTTAACCTAGGTCATATTATCCCTAATGATGAATCATTAGTCGCTACATATGAATTTTAATATAACAATTACGAATTATATCAAAATTATAGCAATTGGTTTATAGTTAAACGATTCAATGAACGCAATGGGTTCATACACAAATAATCGAATAATAACAAAAATTTGATTATCCATACACAATACCTAAATCAATTAACATAGGATAACACAATCAATTTCTAATGAGAGAAAGAAATAATAAAATAATAAAAAGATATTTAACCCGGATTGTCGACGTCGATGTTGCCCCTGAACCGATATCGGGATGACTAAACCTCCATGGATCTCTCCCAAAAAAATGCTTTAACCTCTATCATATATCCCTAGCCGAAACCCCCTAGATGCTCTCTTCACTATGCCTCCTTCTCTTTTGTTTCATGCCACTGCATTCACTCCATTTCTATCACCTCTCTTGTTCTCCTCACTGTGCTATGATGTGACAAATTAACTTGTTGGGTCATACTACTGTTCATTCCTCGCTTAAAAACTCATGGACCGCTTCTACTGAATGTTGCATTTAACCATTTGCGTTATGTAGACATTGTCTATGTTACACAAGGAGTCTGCACTTTGCGCTAACCTTCAGCTACTGCGCTACCTTTCATCTCCTACCTTGTCCTTCCATACTGCGTTTTCTTCATCTTACACTTTCATTTTTGTCTCTTTTTCTATCTATCCATCTTCATTCACTGTTCTTGGCATTATTTTCTTCTTCTAATTTTCTTCTTCTTACTCCATAAAGGCAAGTAAAAATTAATCTTCAAAAAATGGCCAAAATATAGAGCTTTTGACTCACTTTAATCTCTTTGCTTCCAAATTGTACCTAAAATCATATATGAATTAAAGTGAGTATCTTAAGCATTTTTGTATCATTAATCACAAAGTGTAAATGATTAAATATATCAACAATTAAACATATATTAATTTCCCCCACATTTAGCTTTTGTCCATCCTCGGGCAAAACATCCAAATTAAGCTCAAAGACCTTAAACATTTACTCAATTCTCATATATTCCAAGACTATATAATCATAACCAATGTTGAATGACTTTCAAACATTTTCTACTCAAGATCAATCAACAAGCATCATCTTCAAAGACCGAGCAATCTAATGGTAGACTTGAAAAATGTGTTTAAGTAAAATATATCTATAGGTACAATCAACACCATTCATGATCATGTCATTCCACAACCTTACATATTATTTCATTTCTCCACGACTAATATTCACGTGCAAAATCATGAATCAAAGTGCTTTTCAAGGTTATAATGTGGATAAATGTAAGGTGAGATGTGTTTAGGTCAAGTAGTATGAAAGTCATCAAAGCTAGTGCAACAAAAGTAACACTCAATCAAAAATTGGTAATTTGTCAGCTATGACGAATGCAACGTTTATATTTCACAACCCCATTAAACTCTCACACACCAACCACATGAAACATATACCAATTTGAAGGAATCACTAATAAAATTTATGCCAACAATACATTGAAACTACAAAAGTGAACCTTCTAAGCCAACATCTACCTTATGTTCAACATACTCAAATAACAAATTCATTATAAGTCTAGGAAGATGCATTAATCATGAATAACTTTGCAAACTCATATGCACTTCCTCCTTGATAATTTTATTTAAACAAAAAAAATTTTAATTTTTCTTTTTCTTTTTGTCTTTCTTTTTCATTTTCTTTTCTTTTCTTTTCTTGCCCTTTTCTCTTTTCTCTTTTCTTTCTTTCCCTTTCTTTCTTTTTTTACATTAAAAGAAACTATATTAATGTGGGAATTTCAATGATAAGATATAAAACAACATCCTAACATTATAACTAACCCTTACATATGTATACCCTCACACTTAGAATTTTGTATATCTATAAACTCAACAATCACAAATGTTCCAATAGCTTTATGGCTTGGGTAGGACATTTGGTTAAGTTTAAAATATGTAAAATGGTTGATGCAAAAAGAAAGGCATAAAGCTCAATGGGGTTTATTAAGGAAAAAATCATGTCAATAGGATAGGTTATTTAGCTAATGTAGTTTACGAAAAACAAAGAATGCCTAATCATATCCATGTTAATGCATGTGATAAAAATATGGTTTCAAATAGAAATTCAACACAAAATCGGGATGTACATGTCTTGAAAGTCACACATTATCAAAAGACAATGAGACTAATATGGATTTTTCAATATAATAAGGCTCAAAATCTCACTAGCTTTGTCTACCACTAGTCACTATTCTTCCAAAGATAATGCACACAACCAGATATAAGAATAAAAGTACATGCTAAAGTTGTTATGAAATTCTCTAGTTAATTCACACTCTAATGATCACTATAGTAATGCGAAAATGTAATGGAAAAGAAATTTACTTCCCTTGGGTTACCTCCCAAGAAGTGTCATTGTTTAGGGACACCAGTTCGACTTATTCTTCTCCTCACGTGACGAAATTGTGATCTTCATATATTACAATTAACGCCACTTACATGCGAGGTAGTTTTAGATAAGGCCTTAGTTGATCATCATCCTCATTCAGCGTCTTCCCTATCATCGGATTCTCAATCCCGAATAAATCTATACACTGTAGAAATATTTCAACATCTCTTCACCTTTTTCTTCATCATTTAATTCCTCTAATCTATTATGTAAAGGTAAATAGTTAGTGTCAAAAATAATAATGGACTCAGTACTTACCTCAAAGCTAAAAGATGTGTCCTTTTTGACTTCGAGCTCCTTCTCAACTTCTTCTATACAAGCAATTCGTTGAGGATTGACCTCAAAATTCTCAATTTCCTTATCACTTTCTAAAGTTTCTGCACAAAAGTCCATCGAGTACAACTCGGAATAATGTGACTACTCCTTTTGCTTTGCAGTTCTAGATGATTGATATCCCTCCATCGAGGCAATACATCTTGTTCGAATTGTAGAGCATCTTGTCAGATTTGCCGTTCACCTTGCTGAAAAAGTTGTTGCATATTTTGTTGGGATTGTTGCATATCTTGTTGTAGGCTCTGTTGAAATTGAAGATTGTTAGCAATCACAAGATTTATAAATTCTTCTAGAGATGTACCTAAGTTTTGACAAGAAGCTTCTGGCTCACATAGGAATTGTTGTGCATCCTGCAAACTATCATACAGGTAATTCTAATGATTATCCCATCCATAACAAAAGTTAGGTTGATCAATCCAAACATTTATAAGATTGAGAATATGAGTTATAAAAGAAATTACTTCCGTCCATATCAAAAAAAAATTTAACACGAAACAAAAAATAAAAAGATCATAAAATAACCAAAAGGAAATCACTTATGAACAAATATATACAAAACACCAATTAAATCATCATAAAAAAAACTCAAAAACCACACTCTTTGATAATGGCGCCAAAATTTTGACGGCACGTTGTAATGCTAGCTAAAATAAAATAACTAGACTACTACTATAGCAGTTGGGAGTCTAGGCCAAATCCCATAAAGAGTGTGTGCAAAGTTAATGAATTGAAATTAATTGGTGTTTAGGAATAAGGGTGGTTTTGGATTTTTAAAAAAATAAAATGAAACTAGAGGAATAAAAAAATTAAAGAAAACATGCAAAAAATAGAAAATTCGGTAAGGACTTGGTTCTTTAGTTCAATCTCGGCCCACACCGTAATTAAGCATATTTCATTGATTTGTTAGTCTTAAACCTCTCCTAACAACTGTTAATCATGGGTTAATAATTAACCCAAGTTTTCCCTTAGGTTTTGATTAATCAAGATACGAACGTTAATTAAACCTAACCACCAAATAACCTAGGATACGATTTGTAGATTTAATTAGACAGTAGCATTACAAATTAGGAAAACCAATTAATCAAGGCAACATCCACATATGATGTGTCATTTAACATAAGTCATGTTATCCCTAATGATTACGAATCATTAGTCGCTACATATGAATTTCAATATAACAATTATGGATTATATCGAAATTCTAGCAATGGGTTTGCAATTAAATGATTCAATGAATGCATTAAAATAATCTTTTCACAATACCCAAAGGGTTTACACACAAATAATCAAAAAATAACGAAAATCCGATTATCTATACACAATACCCAAATCAATTAATATAGGATAACAAAATCAATTTCTAATGAGAGATAGAAACAACAAAACAATAAAAAATATTTTAACTCGAGTTGTTGGCATCGATGTTGCCTCCGAACCGACGTCATGATGTCTAGCCCTCCATGGATCTCTCTCAAAAAATGCTTCAGCCCCTCATCATACATTCCTAGCTGAAACCCCCTGGTTGCTCTCTTCATTTCGCCTTCCTCTCTTCTGTTTCACGCCACTACATTCACTCTGTTTCTATCGCCCCTCCTGTTCTCCTCACTGTGCTATGATGTGACAAATTAACTTGTTGGGTCATGCTACTATTCATGCCTCACTTAAAAACTCACAGACCTTTTCTATATACATAGACATTGTTTGTGTTATATCGATGTTATGTGTGTGAAATGTAGACGTTGTCAGCATTATGCAGGATGTTTGCATGAAACATAGACTACGTTTTGCTCTAACCTCTAGCTACTACGCTGCATTTCATCTCCTGCCTTGTCCTCCTGCACTGCGTTTTCTTTATCTTGCACTGTAATTTTTGTCTCTTTTTTCAACTATTTCCATCTTCATTCATTGTTCTTTGCACTTTTTTCTTCTTCTAATATTCTTCTTGTCTTTTAATTTTCTTCTTCTTACTCCATAAAGATAAGTAAAAATCAATCTTCAAAAAATGGCCAAAGTATAGAACTTTCGACTCACTTTAATTTCTTTGCTTCCAAATTGTGCCCAAAATCATATATGAATTAAAGTGAGTATCTTAAGCATTTTTTTATCATTAATCGTTAAGTATAAATGATTAAATATATCAATAATTAAACATATATTAATTTCCCCTACATTTATCTTTTATCTGTCCTCTGACAAAACATCCAAATTAAGCTCAAAGACCTGAAACATTTACTCAATTCTCATATGTTTCAAGATTATATAATCATAACCAATATTGAATGACTTTCAAAAATTTTCTACTCATGATCAATCAACAAGCATCATCTTCAAAAACTAAGCAATCTAATGATAGACTCAAAAAATGTGTTTAAGCAAAATATATCTATAGGTACAGTCAACACCATTCATGATCATGTCATTCCACAACTTTACATATCATTTCATTTCTCCACTACTAATGTTCACATGCAAAATCATGAATCAAAGTACTTTTCAAAGTTGTAATGTGGGTGAAGGTAGGGTGAGATGTGTTTGGGTCAAGTAGTATGAAAGTCATCAAAGCTAGTGAAACAAAAGTAACACTCAATCAAAAAGTGGGTATTGTCAGCTGTGACGAATGCAACGTTTATATTTCATAACCCCATTCAACTCCCACACACCAACCACATGAAGCATATACCAATTTGAAGGAATCACTCATAAAATTTATGTCAACAATACATTGAAACTACAAAAGTGAACCTTCCAAGCCATCATCTACCTTATGTTCAACATACTCAAATAACACATTCATTATAAGTCTAGAAAGATGTATTAATCTTGAAGAACTTCGCAAACTCATATGCACTTCCTCCTTGATAATTTTATTTAAACAAAATTTTTTTCAATTTTTTTCTTTTTCTTTCTATCTTTCTTTTTCATTTTCTTTTCTTTTCTTTTCTTGTCCTTTTCTCTTTTCTCTTTTCTTTCTTTCCCTTTCTTTCCTTTTTTTATATTAAAAGAAACTATATTAACGTGGGAATTTCAATGATAAGATATAAAACAACATCCTAACATTATAACCAACCCTCTCATATGTAAACCCTCACATTTAGAATTTTGTATATCCACAAACTCAACAATCACAAATGTTCCAATAGCTTTATGGCTTGGGTAGGACATTTGGTTAAGTTTAAAATATGTAAAATGGTTGATGCAAAAAGAAAGGCATAAAGCTCAATGGGGTTTATTAAGGAAAAAATCATGTCAATAGGATAGGTTATTTAGCTAATGTAGTTCATGAAAAACAAAGAATGCCTAATCATATCCATGTTAATGCATGTTATAAAAATATGGTCTCGAATAAACATTCAACGCAAAATCAGGATATACATGTCTTGAAAGTCACACATTATCAAAAGACAATGAGACTAATATAGATGTTTCAGTGCAATAAGGCTCAAAATCTCACTAGCTTTGTCTATCACTAGTCACTATTCTTCTAAAGATAATGCACATTAACCAGTCACAAGCGCAAAAGTACATGCTAAAGTTGTTATGAAATTCTCTAGTCAATTCACACTCTAATCATCATTGTAGTAATGCAGAAATGTAATGGAAAAGAAATTTACTTCCCTTAGTTTGCCTCCTTGATCCGCATTGTCTTTCGGTTTTACCCTTGGAGGTTGAATCAAAAATTGAATTCCAAGGATTGCAATATAAAGTGCAACCTCGGATCGTCTCTCTTAATTGGAACCTAATGCAATGAACCTAAGCTAGCCTAAATATCATGAAATGCAAACTAAATTGGTTAGGAGGGGGGTTTTGGTTCTTAAAGAAAACTAACAAAATTGAACTAATTGTAAGAAAAGTGTGTAAAAAGTGTTTTTTGGATTTTTGGGAATAAGAAATTCAAAAGTTAAACAATGATCAAATGTGATAAAATCCTCTTAAAAAATGAGCTTTGGTTATCATAATTCAAAATAAATCTTGGTGAGAGTAAAAATCACTAAGTTTTCAAATGATAAACCTTAAAGAACTCTTTAAGTCCAAGGTCTTAATTAATGAACTCCATTTCTTAAAACCTTGTTGAATGCATCTTAGTGTGTACAATGGGTAAGTTAATGCAAGTGGTCAATTTGGGATCTAGCATCATCTCAATATCAAACACAACTAGGTAGATAAAAGAGAATTAACAAAATCACAAAAAGACATATATGAGACGTCATATATTCAAGCTCCAAGTTCTACATCAACAAACCCAATAACACAAAATATTGTTCAACACTTGATTAAACCATAATTAAGAAAATCTAACTACAAAGCATAAATCCTAACTAAGGAGTTCATAACAATGTAGCTAAACATGAATAAACTACTCCCCTTTGAAGCCCATTGAACTCAAGTCATTGCTACATCTTCAAGAGGAAATGGTGCTTAGCTAAGCATTGCTTCGGGAGAACTCACAACCGGAAACCCACCAAAAGCATCCATGGCAGCAGCAGCTAATGAAGGTGGTGATGAAAATGGAAGGAAGTGATGGATAATGGTCAAAGTTGAGAGAGAGCCGAGAGTGTGAATATGTTCTGTATATCTCTAAAAATTGTCAACTCTTAACCTAATTTGTAGGTTTTTAAACAAAGGATGGTTGGGTCAGGTGGCACTGTGGGTGATTTTTTCAAAAATAGTTTAGGTTTTTGAAGGTTCACCGTGGTGACAAATAAGTTTGCCGCAGTGAACTTTTCCCGAAAGATTTTGCTTCATTGCTGGTTCCTTCACTGCAACGAAAGAATTAATCTTCACCGCGACGAACTTTTCCAAAAAGGTTTTGCCTAGATTCCTTTGTATTTCGCTGTGGCATGTTCTCTTGTTAACTTCACTTCAACCTTTTTTGACTCTACATCTTCTTCTTGGGTCCCATTTCCTTAAGTTTCCTACAATAAAAAAATGGTAGTTTGCAGTATCAATTGTTCTCAAAAAATTAATTAGTGCAATTAATACTAATTTGTGACAATTTTACACTCAGACTACATAAAATAAAAGTACAAACTCAAGAGTCAATTTAAGCACAAAATTTAGAAATAGGAGTCAAAAAGTGTAGTAAGAGTCATAAAAATGTCGCCAATTTATGTAATAAACTTGGGCTCAATCAAATTTCCTCACACTTAGACCTTTGTACTCTTGGACAAAGTTTGTAAGAGTCAAAGAGACACAAGTGCAAAAGAAAAATTCCGACCATGCTTAAAATAAAAGTAGGAAATTGGAAAAAAATCACTTTCTCAGAAATCAATCAAAGTAGACTGAAAGAATGCTAAGAAAATAAACACTATAAGAATTTAATCCAAGAGATTAAGCAAAAGAACTTTTACTCAAGGTAAGGTGTTTGCTCTCATCTCACTTGTTTTGGGATAATTTCACTCTAAAATCTGCTTAGTCCATTCTCTACCATAAGCTTGTAATAGTTCTACCT
>JANZLD010000006.1:37063856-37079308 GCA_026413575.1 Erythroxylum carthagenense | reverse complement strand
ATCCAGCTCAGCCAATTATTTTCCACCCTCTCAGAATTACTCCTCTACCCCACTCTGTTTTTCTTCCTACTATACTGTTGTTGATATCGAGTCTCAACAATGAGGTTGTACTGTGATAACAAATTAGCTATCAGCATTGGACATAACCCAGTACAACATGATCGAACAAAGCATATTGAAGTTGATAGTCATTGATGAAGGAAAAACTGGACAATGGCTTAATATGCACTCCATTTGTGTCAACCAAAGATCAGTTGGCAGATGTACTTACAAAAGGACTAACAAGCACAGTGTTTCAAGATATTATTGGCAAGCTAGGAATGGAAGATATCCACTCACCAGCTTGAGGGGGGGGGGGGGGTCGGATTATGTAGCAGTATCTAGAAGATTGTATAGGAACCATATAAATCCCTGATTTTTAGGGATTATATTAAGATACAGATTTCCATGTATCTTAGGGAATCTGCTTTATATTTAGTATAGACAATTGTATATATATACTACAGCTATAACCTACTGATTATGAGAATGAAATTATTCTTCTTTGCTATTATTTTCACAGATCACAATGGTGCAACCAAACTAGAGGGTCCTCTTAACCATGGGAGTGGGGAAATCCAACTTCGAGTATCGCGGCACCATCCGGGCCTCGGGATGCCCTTCGTTCAACCTCTTCCCTTAGCAAGCCGAAGCATGGCCGTTGCTTGCCCCACCTCCATGCCCCCCACGATTCGGTTCCTTTCCTAGCCCCCTAAACCTGTGATTCATCTCTTCGAATTCGGCAATTGAGCTCATTTTGGATATTCCTTGAGTCGTCCATTATGTTTGGCTCTGATACCAAATTGATATAGCCCCGGGCATAGGATCTAGTCATGGGACGATCCACTAGGGAATCCTCTTAATTTACCTTGTTAGAGTTCTTCCCTTTTTTTGAAGACCCTATGTTTCTACGCAAGAGGGAGACCTATCTGTTACAAGGTCTCGTCCTCCAAGTAATATTTTTCTAATCATTTGTCTAATACTTTATTCATAAATAACGTAGCCTTATATAGAGGCTAGTTACATCAGTTTATTTAGGATAAGACTTCTAACAAGAATAGACCTACTAGTTTATTTAGGATAAGACTTCTAACAAGAATAGACCTACTAGTTATGATTCTAAATATTTAAATAGACTCCTTCTGAGGTAAGATCTCCTATTTTAAAGGGATGTTGTTAATCTTCTATCACATAAGACTTCTAACAAGAATAGACCTACTAGTTATGATACTAAATATTTAAATAGACTCCTTCTGAGGTATGATCTCCTATTTTAAAGGGATGTTGTTAATCTCCTATCACTCACACACATTCTACTCAGTACCTCATGCATACCTCCTCACTCCTCTCTATTAACAAAATATACCTTGACCTGACATCCTACCCTAAAAACCATGCCACCTTAGCCTTACTAGAATCCTACCAGCAAATGAAACAAACAACTAATAAAGTAGAAATAACAAACAATGGGCAGCAACCCTTCAATAGCAATCCTAGGGATGATGGTTTTTCCTCCAATTTCCATCCTTGTTGCTCTCATCTAAATTGTTTAGACCCTTTTTCTTCCTTCTTGAGTAGAAAAGCTTAACTATCAACCTTTCACAAATAAAGGACAATATACTATAAAATTATGTGACATGTAGTGGGCAAGGATACCATATAGCTTACCGAAGTGTTTTACTAGATTGAAAAGGGTGGAGGAAAGTGTTATATGTAGTTTGAAACTTACACCTAGTGAAGTAGAGTTGAGTAGCCAATGAAAATACAAGTTATGCTCCATTGTGTTTGCGTTAGTCCAATTATTGTTTGTTGATTACTGTTTGAGGAGTCATATTTGTTAAATAATTTTCTAACCCTGGCATTGAAACATAATTGACTTTTTCTACATCCTTGAAATTTTCAGGCCATGGTTGCACCTCTTCTTGCTAGATCCAATTTGTTGATTACAAGGAACATAGAATGGGCAAATCTTGTTCTTGGTTTTGAACAGGTAACCTTTATTTCAATCTCTTTTTCTTCATTCGTTTGTTGGTTTCGTCTCAGAATTTTATCCCTTTTTTAATCAATTATATGCTGCTGGGTCTTAATTCTTGAGTTGAAAATATCTTTTGTTTAGTGACTTTTGATTATTACTATTTGTACCAGGTGTGTGCCTCATCTTAATGATCTTGGGGAATATTCTTTTGTTTTGAGTATTTCTCAAACTTAGTGCCTTTTTTTTTGGTTGTAATCACTTCTATTGCAGGAGAATCGTTATGCAGTGGTGGATGTGTGCTATCCGCGGTTGGTAAGTGATTCTTATGTTAATTTTTGTTCTTCTACTTATGAAAAATAAGGTTATATTGTTTCTTCCAACTATTGAATTCTTATCAAATTTGTGATATTCTTGTTTTTTTAGCCTGTAGGTTTCATTAGCGAGAAGAGCAATGTACTTTCGAGACAGGTATATTGCATTTCTCCCCTTAACAACTTTTGAATATGATATTGAAATAGAAAACTCTTAACATTATGCTCACATGCACTATGTAGCCTATCTATGGCTCTTACATGCAAAGCTTTACCTACAATTTGACAATAGCAGAATTTACTGTCTCTGTGTTTATGTGTGCGAAAAGAATAGAGAGGGGTTAAGATTGAGATAATACACAATTTCTATGCAATAACGTCTTCCATAACCGAACTTAAATTGAATTCGGCTTCACAAATTGAAGATAGACTATAACAATTATAATTGGCTTTATTATTTCTTTTTGGAATTTAAGAGAATATATTACTAGGCAAAAACCAAAAGTGTTACAACAAGTTAAAGTCAAAACAATACAAGTACAATCAAGCTAAAAGGCGAGCTAATCAAATTGCAACTAATTGGAGTTGCAAGGTATTGAACAAATTGAGGTTCATTAGAAGAGACCATAATGAAACTCTTTTCTCTATTAACCTCCAAGCCTGAAATCTTATTGAATAAGAGAAGGGATTGGTGAGGCAAGAGATAGAATGATGATTAGCTCCACAAAATAATAGAATATCATCCACAAAAGCCAAGTTGAAGATCTGAAGTTGCTTGAAAGCTTTACGGAATTTAAAACTATCCTCAAGACCAATGCTATGAGAAATGATTCGAGAAAGAACTTCAATACATATGATAAACAAGTAGGGTGAAAAGATGTCCCTTTACTTGATACCCTTCGCACCTTTAATTATTTTGGAAACTTCAACATTTATAAGGACATTATAAGAAGTGGTCGTTATACACTAAGTGACCTAAGTTATGGAGAGTGGTAGGAAACCCATGGCTTCTATAGCATGAATGATGAAGTCCTAAGCCAGCAAATCAATGCCTTATGCAGATAAATTTTCATTGCGCAATTTTTCCCTGAATCCTTTTTGTGGTAGTTTTTAGAAGCTCTTGCATTAGAATGATATTGTCTCCAATTGATCTCCTATCAATGAAGGTTGGTTGAGCGGAATCAGTGATGTGAGGGAGAACCATCTTTAATCTATTGGCAAGTAAATTGGATATTACCTTATAAAGAGTATTACAATAGGCAATTTACCTGAATTCCTTTATAGAGTTAGGAGTGCTAACCTTGGGAATCAGGCACAAATTGGTATTGTTCCAAATTTTTTAGCATGTTCACATTGGAGAAGAATTCCAAGACAACTTTACATACCTGAGGCTTGTTTATGCTCCAACTTTTCATGAAAAGAAGAATGTTGAAACCATTAGAAGCTTAGGGATGAATGCTCTAATAGCAAGCACTAAAGAGGAGTTAGAAGCTTGAGACCTCAAAGTTTTATTGAAAAACTCAAAAGCAAATCCAGTAGGTGAGGTTGATTCTCAATTACACTACTATCATCCATTCTAAGCGATGTGACCCTATTATAGTTACTTTGAGCCAGGAGTACTTTGTGAAAGTAGTAGTTATTGTTAGCTTCTTTTAACTAAAGTACTCTAAGCCTTCTATAGGTTTTGCTAAACTAACAGTGGTGCTAAAGATGGTTTTGCTATTAGGGTACTTTTCTAACTAGGCTTGATTAACTAGAGCGTGATCCAACTTCTTCCTCATCATCCATTTCCCTTCTTGCCTAGTGCACCATGTAAAGAAGCATCCTTTAGCTTTAAGATCTGTGACTTCAATATTTGCAATACATGATTTGAAATCATTGCAAGGGATCTTGTTGCATCTGATTCTCTCAGCCTCAGATGCAAGTAAGGTGGCATTAAAGTCCTTTAGGATTAACCAAAGGGTGTCAGTGGAGTCAGACATCTTTAAGAGAATTCCTCGAAGCATTCCTTTAAAGGGCATAATTACAGGCATAGATGAATGAAATCATTAATAAACCTGAGCCTAACAATTGAGCTTGTAGGTGGACACATTGGTTAGAAATTGTGGAGCTAATGATGTTGATCTTTGGGCCATATCCAATAATAATCCTACCATTGATATCAACCTGATGATTGATATTGAGCTTCCAACTTTTGTTAAAAAACTAGAGACTCATAGGCCTTGAGCTTGGTCTCTGAAACACCTATAATGCTCAACTTTATTACATTTATGTAATAAAAAACTTCTTGTTGCTTTATGGGGTTGTTAACGCCCCTAGTTTTCAAGGTTGTGATTGTCATTTGGAGAGGTCAGGGTTGATATAAGAGCTCTTAACTTCTGCCTTAGTTTCATGAGGTGCTCTCCAGTTGCTTGGCATGGCTTGATTGGGGTGTAAATTTCAGTTTGGACTTGTATTGCATTTTCTAACCTAAGTTGATGATCCAACTAAGTCAGCCTATAGGGATTAAATGATTTCCCTCCAAATATGTTGGACTTCAATATGAGACAACTAGTTGTAACATTTTCATTGATGTAAAATAACAACGAATTGTGACATTATGATGGAGGACCGGTTGCAATTTTTTAAATGGGAGAACTTGTTTGGAAGGTTAAACAACAATAGGAAGTTCATATATTATGGAGGGAATTGGCTAGGTAAGATTATTTGCTTCTTTTTTTGTAGACCTATGATATATTTACAATTGACACGTGAATGCATAATTTTGCTTAGGTGGAGTAGGTGAATCTGAATAGATATCTAAATGCTCTTGTATTTTGTCATTTAAATGGTTCATATATATATATGGAAATATTGCCATTTGTTTTCGTGCTGTGTTGCACAAATAGTTATTGGGTACATATATCTTAATAAAGGTGATATTTGACAAGGGGTTTCCTGCCCCTCATGCTAAACTATGTTTCAACTCATTTTACTGTTCAATTGATGTATTTCAAACTGATTGATGCACTGATTTTGCTGCACTTTCTTGTAGCTTCTCCGTTTAAGACGTCCTTTTGTTGCTTATATAACTGATGCCTTGGGTAATGAGCTGTTCAGGGTGAGTACTTTCATTACTAACAGCAACTTTTTCATAGTGAATTACTTGTTACTTGAGGATGAAATTAGCCTGCATTTATTGTAGAGGAATTTCTCCAATTTGTTCAGGTTCGAAGACCTTTTTGGTGGATAACCAGCTCTATTTATGCTGAGATTAATAATAAGGTATGTAAACATCGCATGTTTATGCGTCCTTACAATTGAGAGAGCCTAGAAAGTTCTCATCTTACTCAAGCTTGTCACTTATGTATTTGCTATTTCATAGGACATTGGTGTAGTTCACAGAAGATGGCACCTTTGGAAGCGGATCTATGATTTGTATCTAGGGTAACTTTTACATGCCATTGATTAGTCATTTGTTTGTTCACAATTTATAATCATCAAGGAAATGATTTGGCCATCTTTGTAGTTAAAAGTTGGAATCATAGCACGTTTACTTCGGGTTTGATGGTCTATATAATGGCTCATTGGCAAAAGAAATTGACCTAAATGCTAGTATTGCAATGCAACTTTGGGTTTCATGGCCTATTTCATGTTAGATTTTGGGACTAAGGGCCTACATCATGGCTCATTGGCAATAGACACTTGAAAGATATGGTAGTTTTGTAGTGCCTTTCTTGCAGTTATTCCGAAATTTTGATTCTGTTGTTGAACTAGCTCCAAATATTTATTAACTAGCTCCAAATATTTATTTTTTGATCAAACACAAACAGCCGACTGATAAATAATATATAAACTTCGCAATAGAATGTTCACATCTTCCTTAAGAGTGGTGAACGCAATGTGCAGTTTCTGTAATTATGTCACTAAGATTGGAGGTAAATGGTTCCAAATCTCAACTCTATTATTTAAGGGCGGAGATACAACTAAGCAGTTGTATAAATTTCTGCTGTGTTACATTTCCATTATTAAGTTTTTAGCTAAAACATTTGACCAAGGTCTTGAACAAGGGAGGTAAACCTAAAATCTCATTTTAGAATACTTGCTGAAGTGATTAAATTTTAAGGTCTTTATCAATAAGTATTCAGTTTGTAACATCATATATTATGAATGTTACATATCAAGTACTATCTTTTATTTGGTCAATATTCATTAGGCCTTTGAAAGAGTATGTCTCAATTAATTGTGTTGCCTAGTTGTTATGGTCTATTATCATGGGATTCTTTCTCTAGCTTTATTCGTATTTTCTTTAGTCTTCATTATCTTTTGTCTTCATCTTTCTCTTAATTTATTTCTCTGCATTCATCATGGTAGAATAGAAAATTGGTATCTGGTTTATACTCCTGAAAGTTCAACTAGATTAATACTTGATGTTAATGATGGAGGAGCATGGTTCAAAATGGTGCTCAAGTATGCTGAATTTGGTTAAACTATCTTTGTCTAAAATGGAAAACAAGACCAAAAGTTAGAGGGAAAATGAATTTATGTAGAAACACGGGACAATTATTAATTTCTCACATATTTTTGAATGTTATATGGAGTAAGTCAATAATACAGTGGATTGATGGTTAAATCGTTATTTGCTAATTAAGTTAATGAAAGAAGAGCATATGCCATACTGATGCTATTATTGACTAGTGGAGAAAACTTGTTGATGCTGAATTCCTATCCACATCCTCTAAGTTATTTATTTATTTTTGTCCATTTCAATGTACATAGGCTAATAATGCTTTTTTCAGCAATAAACAATTTGCTGTGGTTGAGAATCCTGGTTTCTGGAATTGGACATTTACTTTAAAGGACATTAATGGCAATGTATTGGCTCAGATCGATCGTGATTGGAGGGGCTTTGGATTTGAGGTCATTATTCTTGTTTTTGACATATAATTAGAGATTATTAGTTTCATTCTGAACATAGTTTGTTCATTTTCCTAATTTTTTATTTGCTTTGTATCCTAGATGAAAAATTTTCTGGTCATTTCTAACCTCTTTTGCTTAGTTTATTTTTTATAAAATTTGTATTTAGCCATTGTTAGTTATGGTTAGGAGTGAGATTCTATATTGATTTACCTTTTTGCATCTATCTCTACCCTATCCTGCATGAAGAGTTATATTTTATTTGCATATTTTTGTGATGATGCTCCGTGTTAAATATGTTGGTACCTGTTGGTTTATCTATGTATTAATAATTGTTCTTAGTATATGGACATTTTCAATTTATTCACTCTCAAACCTACTCTCAACTTAACACTCGAAGTTCTCTTCTCAAGAGAACATCGATAATAGAATCCAATATTATAACCCAAGCTCACAACTATGCACAATGAATCAATTACTTAGCACAACTTAGCATAAATTTCTTTCCTTTGGTTTCTTTTTGTATCCACTTGTTTTCTCATGTTTTCTAATCACAACATGTTATTTTAGACATGAGGAAATGCAAACTAGTAGTTGAGTGAGTCCAACACCTTTCATAATAGATAAAAAGTAGTTGTGTAAATCTAACACTTTCTAAAATAGGAAAAATAGCCATGGGAGTTGGGTGTACTTAGCTGGATTGATTTAAGTCACACTCGCTTTTCTTTTTAGTATAACCATTAAGGGGCTAGATTGGTGGATCAAACACCTCGTTTGGCTTACCTCTGCCATCTTCCAACCTTGCTACCTGGTTGATTGCCTTGCCCAATTGAGTGTGCCACTTGCTTTTAGACTTTTATCCTTTCATTATTTTCAATTTGAAATGAGTTTTACGTCAAACTTTTCCACTTCAGATATAAAAAATTTTCAAAGATGTCTTCCAAACTTTGATAGTCAACCTTGACTTTTCACCAAAAGCTTGCATAACTTCATCTTATATATCTTATCTTATGAAATTCCTCATTAAGATCTGCAAATAGGTATTCTCCATTCCCAGCTCAGATACAACAGTGTAAAAAATTGAGCTACTTAAACCTTTGGTGAGAATATCAGCCAGCTGACCATGAGTAGACACATAAGGAGTACAAATTAATTCACTTTCTAACTTTTTCTTGATAAAGTGCCTATTGATTTCAATGTGCTTTGTACAATTATGTTGAACTAGGTTGACAGCTATGTTGATTGTAGATTTATTGTCAAAGTATAGTCTCATAGTGCCATCTCACCTAATTTTCAAATCTTCAAGAATAATTTTCAACCAGAATAGTTCACACACACCTTGAGCCATTGCCCGAAACTCAGCCTTTGTACTTGATCGAGCTACTACACCTTGTTTTTTGCTCATCCAAGTCACAAGGTTCCTACCAAGAAAAGTGTAATATCTTGAAGTTGATCTTTTATCAACAATAGATCTAGCATAATCAACATTGGTATATGCCAAAAGAACCAAACCTCCATTTCTTTTGAACAAAATACCCTTCCTTGGTGTTCCTTTAAGATATTGAAGTAATCTTTGAGCTGCTTGCAGATGAACTTCCTTCAGACTATGCATAAACTAACTAATTATATTGACTGCATGTGCTATATCTAGTCATATGTGAGACAGCTAAATTAGTCTGCCTACTAGTCGTTGATACGTCTCTTTATTTACTGTAGCATCCTTCTCTGTTTTTCCAGGCTTGGGATTTGGATCAATAGGAGTGCTTGTAGGTTTTGCATGATGTCTTACCTATTTCCATGAGAAGATCTATAACATACTTTTGTTTCGAGATAAAAATTCCATGGTGAGAATCTGCAGCTTCAATTCCAAGGAAATACTTTAACCTTCTCAATGCCTTGATCTCAAATTCCTTAACTAATTGTTGACTCAGCAGCTGTTTCTCTTTTTCATTATCTCCTATCACTATTAGGTCCTCTACATACATTAGAAGAGCTGTAACTCCCTTTGACTCCTTGACTTTGTCTTTATCCCATAGCCAATATAACTCTAGTGAATTTTCCAAACCATGCTCTCGGCAATTGCTTAGGGCCATATAGTGCCTTCTTCAACTTACACTCAGTATGAGCAACCAAATTCTTCCCATAACTTGTTAGAACTTCCATGTAAATTTCATCTAAATCTCCATGTAGAAATGCATTCTTGACATCAAACTATTGCAGTTCTCAACCATAATTAACTTCTAATGACAATAATACTCTTAACTGTATTCATCTTTGCAATAGGAGCAAAAGTCTCCAAATAGTCCATCTCATAAGTTTGAGTATAGCCTTTTTCTACCAATCGCACCTTGTATCTCTCAATTGACCCATCTACCCAATATTTCACCGTATATACCCACTTATAACCCATTGGTTTCTTCCCTATAGGTAGTTTCACTAATTTACAAGTTTTTTTTCCAGTGCTTCCATGTCCACATTCATAGCTTCTTTTCAATTTTTTTTTTGGATAAAGCCTCAGATAAGGTGGTGAGGATGGTAACGGTATTTAGGCTTATATGGAAGGCTCTGTGAGATGGTGAAAAATTTTCAAACGATAAGAAATGTGCAAGAGGGCATAATAATCGTTTTGTACAATCTCTGGTTCCTTTTCTGATGGCAATAGGAAGGTACTACTGATCATTATCCATATGAACTTCATTTTCATTTTGTACTTCTGGATTAGAAATTGTTACTCATGTGAAGAATCTAAGTTGGACTCTTGAACTTGCGTAGGTTTAGGAACATCCATCTTCTTTTTTATGAACACCTTGCCTTTGTCAAATCTCACATCTCTAAGGGTAGAATCAAGTTTTTCTTGTGGTTCACTTAGTGCTTCTAGAAAGGGTTCAAATATGGGTTGTTTAGGAATAGGGTCAGATGCTTGTTTTGGCATATGGTTTAGATAGGATGAATAAGAAGGTAAGGTTGGTGTTGTAGAATTGGACATAGAAATCGAATCAAGCCAAAATCTTTCCTTTTGTTCCCCCTAATTGAATTCTCCCTTGAAAATAAGAATTGTTGAAATACAAATATTGTTCATTGAATGTGACATCTATTGAGACATAAAGTTGCTTTGGTGGAGGGTCATAACACTTATACCCTTTTTGAGTTGAAGAATAGCCCACAAAGACACATTTCAAATCCCTAGGATCTAACAAATGGCACATACCAAAAAATTCTAGGAATAAAATTGTTGGTAGTGTTTAGATTTGGGTAAAATGTTGAAAGACACATTTTAGAGCCCTAGCATCTAACAAATGACACATACTAAGAAATTCTAGGAATAAAATTGTTGGTAGTGTTTAGATTTGGGTAAAATGTTGAAAGGACATCCATTGGACTTTTGAGCCCCAAGACTCTAGAAGGCAATTTGTTTATGGAATGAGTGGTTGTAAGAACTGTTTTTCTGCAAAACGCCTTAGACATATTCTTCTAAAATAATAGGGTTTGTGTTTTTTTGGAGGAGATGACCGTTTTTGTCTTTTTACTACCCCATTTTGTTGTGGAGTATACACACAAGATGACTCATGAACTATTCCATGTTTTTAAAATTTTGTGGGGTAACTCGATTGAAATAATCCTTGGCATTATTTGTCCTAAACTTTTTGATATTAGTCCCAAATTGGTTTTCCCTCTTTATTTACAAACATAATCTTTAATAATTCAAAATGATGGATGTCCTAGCCGATAATGGTGTAGCAAATTTTTTTTCTTTATTGGATGCAATAGAATCTGATTATAAAGAATGCGATAATCTGCCCGTAGTTATGTTATGCTTTAGGGTAGGTAAGGCCACCGCTTTTTCTAGCTAGTCCAGTCACCCTACTCGAATTCTTGTTTTGAAATACACAATGACTATTGTAAAATATTACATTACAATTTAAATCTTGGATGAGTGTTTTGTATGGTAATAAGGTTGGTTGATAGTTTAGGAACATGAACATTGTTTTAAGAGTTATTGATGGACTTATTTTGACATTCCCTACACCTTTTACAATTGTTAAAGATCCATCTATGGCTGTTTTTCTGCTACTTGGACATGGAGTGTATGGATGAATAGGTCATATGGTATGTAGCTCCCGAGTCCACAACCCAAGAGTTGGTAAAGTTTGTATTTGAGGCATTTAATCCAAAACAAAATGGAAACTTACTTGAATATGCCAAATAACAAGTACTTGAGGGCTTTTTATGGCTGTTTATAAAAGATCTCTCTCTCTGAATCTCTTTTACGGTAAGAAGACTACTTGACTTTTGTGATGGTAATTCCACTAATTGCTAGAATCAAGCAGTTTCCTCCGACTGTAGTAGTGATATTTCTTGCTTCTTCAACTTTTGACATTTGCCTCTTTCTACAAGAAGGCTAAACCTTAGACACTTCCAACAATAGAGGCTTTAAGAAACGCTCGGTTTTAGAGCACAATAATCAGCAATGAAGGCTAAGATAAAAGAGATAAAACAGGGAGGAGACAACAATGAAGATTGAAATGGAAGGAAGAAAATAGGGTGTAGCAATGAAGGTTGAGCCAAAGGAAAAGGCTGGAAACAACTTGATCCAAAGAGTCAAATTTGGCTGTGATACCATGTCAAAATTTGAATAAAAATTGTACTTTTTGCATATCTCTAAAGTTTACAGTAAGGATTACTTATACACAAAATTCTAGTACCTATAAATAGAAACTAATAATCCTAATACAATATCTAACCCCGTAATTTATGGGATACTCTCTAATCCCATGATTTATGCGATATTCTAGTATAATAGAAAAATTAATAAATTCAATCAATCAATCAATAAACATGATTTTTTTCACATTAATTGGTGCTGCTGTTGCTAATTTTTTTGCAGAAACTAAATTCAATTGTCATCTAACGATTATAACTATCATCCAACTACTACTTTACATAACATCACCCCCTCCTCCCCCCAAATTTGAATCCCTTGTCCTCAAGGGAAAATCAAGAAATATGAATTCAAGATCACTTGCAAACTTCCATCTAGCATTGGTTGGAGAAGCATTGGACCACTGGATCAACCATTGAGTGGCTGCTACATTGCCTCTCTTGGTTTTACATTTGTCTCAAATAGCTAATGGTTTTAGCATAGTAGTGGGAAGAGTGAGAAGAAAGTAGAACAGAAGTGGCGTTATCAGTAGGAAGAGCTGCTTTTGGTTGAGACGCATGAAACACAGGATGGATGGTAGAGGATGTTGGCAAGGCCAATTTATAATTAGTGTTCCCACTTCTATCAAAAATCTTGTAAGGACCAAACCATTTGGCTGCTTATTAAACAACCTCTTGAGCTACATAACTTTTTTGAGGTAGACAATATCACCAGTATTGAAGGAACGGTGGTGTGATGCTTGTTGATTTGAGTCTTCATGCGATGCTGAGCCCTAGAGAGATGGTGCTTGAGCAACTGAATGACAACCTCACGATCCTTGAGCAATGTATTGATTACTTTTATTGGAGAATCTTTAGGGTAGTAGGGAAGATGTAGAGGTGGTAAAACACCATTTAAAGCTTGAAAAGGGGTGAGATTAATGGCTTACCACCAAAATTCTTCCAGTGAAATCCAAGAATACCAACTCCTTGGTAAATCTCCTCTCATACAATAGGTAGGTCTCTCCAAACACCTATTAAATACTTCATATTGCCCATCCATTTAAGGATGGTATGCAAAGGAATGCTAAGGTCTACTGCTTGTATTGTAAAGAACTCTTGCCAAAATGTGCTCATAAAGATAGAACCTCTATTGTTGACAATGGTAGAGGGAAATCTATGAAGCTTGTAGAGATTATCAATGAAAATGCAAGCCATACTTACAGTAGTATAAGCGTGAGACAAGGGCATGAAATGAGCATATTTAGTAAGCCTATTGATTTCCACTAGAATTATAGATTTTACCTTTAGATTTTTGAAGGCCTTCAATTAAATCCATAGTAATATTTCTGAATGGATCTCCACACAACCTTCCAATGTAAGATGGAAGATAATCTGTGATAGGTAACATGTATGCCTTAATGACCCCGTACTGCACGAGCCTTAAAGTATTGTAGCAGTCTTCTTCATAAAGCTGGATCTTGCCTTACCACCATTTTTCCTTTCCACCAAATGAGACCAGGAATAGTGAGAAAAGCTCTGACTGCTGTAATAGGCTGATAATTGATTGTAGATGAGAATCAATTAGCCATAAGGGCTTGATGTCAAATAAACCAGTTCAGTAGGTTGATAGAGCATTAACATCTCAAAATCTATATTAGACTTGCCTTGCTTATATTGAATCTTATAGTCATATGCCATTAGTTTAGCTAACCGATTGATTTGACTTGAGGTGGTGAGCTTTTGATCAAAGAGAAATTTCAATAGTTGGTGATCTGTTTTATGATAAAATGTCTCCCCATAAGATATTGTTGCCATTCTTAACTGTAAAAACAATAGAAAACATTTCTCTATCATAGGTAGGGAGGGGGACAACACTTTAGTGATATAGGAAATTGGATGTCCATTTTAAAATTGAAATCTTCATGGAAATTGGGCATGGCTTGAACTAAAGCTAAAGTCAAGGCTTGTTTCAGGAGATCGAGAGCCTTTTATGTGATACATTCCAAGAAATTACAACATTATTTTTATTAGAAGATCCAATGGATGGTTGAGTTGGGCATACTGTTAGTAAATTTGCGATAATACCCAGCTAAGCTAGAAATCCTTTGAGTTGCTTATCCTAGATAGCTTGAATTTTCTTTGGGTTTGTAGATACTCTTTCAAAGGAAATGAAATGACCCAAATATTCCACAGAATCCATAGCAAAATCGTATTTGCTCAGTTTAACAAATATAGAGTGTTGCAACAAAAAGCTCAAACAACTTAGTGAGATGGACAATATGCTGCCTCACATCATGACTCATGAAAGAAGACCGAGTGAAATTTCCTCAAATAAGGTTGAAATACCTTATTCATAAGACTTTGAACTATAGAGGGTGCATTGGTAAGGCCAAAGGGCATTACAAGGAACTCATAATGACCTACATTTGTTCTAAAGGCTATCTTGTGAAAATCATCAAGGTGAATTCTAATATGATGATAACCAAATCTTAAGTCCAAGTTAGAGAAGATTGAGGCTTCTTGTAATTCCTTTAATAATTCCTCAATAAGACGAATAGGAAATTTATGTTTAATTGTTTGATTGTTTAAGCTTCTATAGTCTATACACATTTCACCATTTATTATCGTTTGCCTTAAATAAAACAAGAGAAGAGAAAGGGGACTAGCTTGCATGACACCTGATTCCAATGGTTCCGAAGTCATATTATCTATGATATCCTTTTGTGATGCTCTGTATCTGTATGGTCTTATTCAGACCAATTGTGCTCCCTCCTTAAGAACAATCTTGTGATCATGCTGCCTATGAGGAGGTAGTCCCTTAAGTTCCTAGAGAATTGTTGAAAAGTTTTTCAATGCTTCTAATATCATTCCAGTTAATGGTTTAACATCGTCTGCTAAATCTGCTTCTGGGTTGTATGGACAATGCATAACATTGTGTGAGTGACAGTTGTGAGAACAGTTTTTGCATACTTTCATTTGTGACCAATTCAAACTTATTATACGTTTCACTTCTTAACACATACTCTTCTTTCCCCAATTGGAATCTCATTTGCAGTTGTTTATAAGTTCCATATAATGTCTCCCAACTAAGCTAACAATTGTATGCCTAACACCTAGTCATAATTATACAAAGGCAGGACTAAGGAATTTGCCTTGAAGTGATACACTTGCATAGCCTATTGAGAAGTTCTACAAATCTCCTTACAAATCAATGCATTTCCGTAGCTGCAGTGGCCTTTAGCTTAAAAAGAGGTTCTAATACACAACCTAATTTCTTTACTACATTAAGATTTGTCGAGAATCTTGTAATAATAGGTAGTCCCTTAATCAAGGGATTATCCTTATAGATTATCCTTAGCTATAATATCTAGCTATATTAGAGATATTTCCAAATAAGGAAATTTTCCTAATTAGGAAGACTCCCATAATTATGTTCCCTAGCTCTATATAAGAATAACAGCTGCTGTACATCTATAATTTGAATAAAATTTTTACATGGTATTAGAGCCTCATGCTCTTCCATGAATTACAAGGCTGCAATGGTGGGATCTCGATCTTCATCCCTCGAGACCACCAGCAGCTTTACCCCT
>JANZLD010000006.1:37044610-37059638 GCA_026413575.1 Erythroxylum carthagenense | reverse complement strand
CACAAAGGGGCTATTCAGACAACCATTTGAAGAACAAATTAGCAAGTTGGGCATGATAGACATCTTTGCACCAACTTGAGGGGGAGTATAGAGAATCTTGTAATAATAGGTAGTCCCTTAATCAAGGGATTATCCTTATAGATTATCCTTAGCTGTAATATCTAGCTGTATTAGAGATATTTCCAAATAAGGAAATTTTCCTAATTAGGAAGTCTCCCATAATTATGTACCCTAGCTCTATATAAGAATAACAGCAGCTGTACATCTATAATCTGAATAAAAAAAATAGAGGAGTTTTTACATTTTTACAAGATCCATAAAGTTGTGAGTGCTTCCTTCCCATAGAACCCCTTAATCACATGATCCAATGGTTGAAAGTCCCAATAATGGCATGGATGGATAATTGTGGAGCTATTGAATTTACTACTAATGGTTGTTCATGCTGTCCTCCTCACCTTGTGAGTCTGTTCCCTTAACTTCATCATTATCAACAGTTAACATATACATTTTTCTCTTCTTACATCTATATCCTAGAATGAATTTTTATTACATCAAAAGAAAAACCCTTTTTGCCTTCTTTTAGCCATTTCCTAACTAGTTAAATTCCTGGTTTGCTTTGTATTTGCAATCCCATTACTGGCCACATTGTTAGGAGTTGGCAAGGTTAACATGCCTGATTTAGGCACATTATTACTCATATTTGGAGTAAAAATGATTTTCACAATTTTTCCTTCTGTTGAGTCTTGGTCACTCCTTGGAACTTGCCCATATTATCCACAAAAGCATTTTTTTGTCCGCATGACTTTTGAACTTTAGCTAGGGAATTAGCCAATTGCAAGGTTGTTGGGTTGAACAATCTTACTGACAATTCTATTTCTTCTCTTAATCCCCCCAGAAAATGGCTAATGGCTTGAGATTCACTCAAATCTATCTTACCCAATTTCATATCAAATTCATCAAGATAATATTGAAGTGAATCCACCTGTTTCAAATTCTTGAGTTCAGGAATTTGATCCGCAAGCACCTACTCTGCAAACCTTGCTGGTAAAGCTTTCACAAATTCTCCCTAGGGAATCACTCTACCTCTGTCATTAGTCTTCAAAACTCATTTGTACCAAATGAGAACCGTACCATCCAAATGAATGGAAGCAATCTTCACCTTATCCACTTCCATTGTGTGATCAATTTCAAAGAATTACTCCCCCTTATAAACCCATTCATTCAGACCATCGCCATCAAATTGAGGAAATTTCAATTTTGTGTAGTCCTCCACTATTGCTCAATCTTGCTCTCAAAGTTCCATTGCTATTATTAGTAGCTTGTTCTGAGTGAGATACAACTTCTGTAGCTTGTAAAACAGTGCAATCATCATTTTGATCTTCTCCATAGCTTTATTACTCTACTCTCTGATTTCTTCAATTGCTCTACTATGTTTCTCATCTGTTTCCTTAATGAGATTCTCAAGATCCTTGAGATATTTCTTTTTGTTGTTGTTTGCCATTGTCTGAAATGAGCTCTGATACTAGTGATGCAAAAAGGATTCCTGCCCAATCTCGGTGGACAAAATCACTGATTGCAACTACATAAAAAACTTCTATTTTTGTCATCGTGTGAGGTGCAGGCTTAGAGGTTGGAAACCCTAGATTGGGTCTAATTTAGGAGAAGACAGAGCTCATCGGCCTAGAAGGACAGAGAAATAAACCTTTACTGATCTTTTTTAGGAGGACAGAGAAAGAGATTTAGTCTGAAACGGTTATAACTGAATTGAGAGGCTAGCGTCTATAGATAGTACAGTGGGGAATGAGAGAGAATTATCTTTTTACACAATCATTGTTTCAATTAGCACTATCGTCATATGCTTGGGCAGAGCCTTAAACTCTGTAATTTCTTACTACATTATATCATTCTTATTCTCTTCACTTTGTCGGAGCTCCTAATTCATCAAATTGGTGCGGTGAGCATGGAAACATTTTGAAGAGAGAAGCTACTCTAATGACAAACACACGCATGGAAAGCAGAGTTGAAACGATGGAGAGGAGCCTTGGGTCTTTTAGAGTAGTAGGTTGGAGGATTGGGTTCGGAAATTGCTGGGAATCGTCAACAACTGGAAGAAACTCGCAAACAGCTGGAGGAACTTAAAACTATGTTGACTACACTTCTTAAGGGTAAGGGTCTGTATGAGGAGGCAGGAAGCCCTTCTGTTTCGATGGAGGCAGTATCACTAGCCCAGACTGGTGCAGTTTCCTCCCCACCTACTGGATTGGTTAAATCACAGAATCTCTTCATCACCTTGGAGGATGTACAGATTTCGGCTAAGAAGGTGGAGCTTCACAACTTTAATGGCAATGAGCCCTTGGCATGGGTTCGAAGAGCGGAACAATATTTTCAGATACAACAAACGTCGGACAATTTGAAAGTGTGTTTAGCCCTTGTTTGCACGAAGGGGCATTCCCTTCACTGGATGACGTGGTTACAAGATAGAACGGCATTTTTATGCTTGGAGGATGTGAAGGAGGTCTTTACTCGCTTTGGAGATGCTCTTGCTTCCAACCCATACAAGGCTATTGCTGCTGTCAAGCAAATAGAAGAGTTTATCCGAGATTTTATGTTAAATCATCCCAAATTCGAATGGCTGAGCAATTGGGGTTAACGATTGAGCCCACTCGAAAAATTTGCGTGAAGCTCGGAGATCGGAATTGCAAGGAGACTGATGGGTTTTGTGCTGAGGTACCGATAGAGCTCCCTGGCATAACAGTATACGTGAATTATTTTCTATTTCCTCTTGGGGGTTTGGATTTAATATTGGGAGTCACTTTGTTACAAACCTTGGGTGATGTTAAAGTTAATTGGTAAAGAATGCGGATGGAATTTTTGGTGGAAGGAAGAAACATATGCATTGAGGGGGACTCGTCATTAATGAACTCTATTTCTGTTTGTACCTTGAGTAAAATGCATAATCTGGAGTATGGGATGTTGATTTGACATAATGCATTGTTGGGGAATTTGGAACGACAGAAGGTTGAGAAGGAGCAGCAGCTGAATGAATTAGAAGAGTTTCTAGCTCGTTTTGAAGGCCTGTTTAAGGAACCATCAGGGTTACCTCCGAGCAGAGCAGTGGATCATCAAATTCCACTGATCTCGGGAGTTTTTGCTGTGACTGTTAGACCTTACAGATATGGGCATAACCAGAAGGATGAGATAGAACGGCAAGTGGCAGATATGCTTGCTTCGAGAATTATACAACTGAGTTATAGTCCATTCTCTAGCCCGTTGTTATTGGTTAGAAAGAAAGACGGAAGCTGGAGGTTTTGTGTGGATTACCGAGAACTAAATCGGGTTATAGTGGTTGATCGTTACCCAATTCCTATTATTCAGGAACTTCTTGATGAGCTCCATGGGGCAAGATATTTTTCTAAGGTTGATCTTCGATCGGGGTACCACCAAATCAGGGTGCGCGAAGAAGACATACCCAAGACTGCCTTTAGAACACATTCGGGTCACTATGAATTTAGGGTGATGCCCTTCGGATTAACAAATGCACCTGTGACATTTCAGGCCGACCATTCCTACGGTGGTATGTATTAGTGTTTTTCGATGATATTCTCATTTTTAGTAGAAGTTGGTAGGAACATTTACAGCACTTGGGGAGAGTTTTGGAAAGATTGGAAGGGCATCATTTTTTCGTTAACAAAAAGAAGAGCAGCTTTGGTAGGACCGTGGTCGAATATTTGGGCCATTTGGTGTCAGCTGAGGGAGTTGCTATGGATCCCGCAAAAATGGCAAGCGTTTTGCGGTGGCCGCAACCTAAATCAGTCCGAGCAGTGCGTGCTTTCCTTGGCCTCACCGGATATTACAGGAGATTCATTAAGGAATATGGTCACATTGCTCAACCTTTGACTAATCTATTGAAGAAAGATGCTGTCTTGAAGTGGACTTGGCCACAGGAGGCTCAAATCGCCTTTGAGAAGTTGAAGACAACAGTGACGACAGCCCCGGTACTAGCGCTTCTAGATTTGTCTAAGGAGTTTATTATTGAGTGCGACGCTTCGGGGAGTGGACTGGGGGCAGTCCTCATGCAAGATAATCGTGCTCTTGCTTATTTCAGTAAGATGTTAGCTCCGAGGAATTTGTCAAAGGCCGCATATGAAAAAGAACTAATGGCTTTTGTGCTCGCAATCCGCCATTGGAGACCATATCTTATCGGAAGGAAATTTAAAGTCCGGACTGATCATAGCAGCCTCAAACATCTTCTTCAACAGCAAATTACTACTCCAGCACAACAACATTGGGTAGCTAAGCTGTTGGGTTATGATTTCAGCATTGAATACAAGCCAGGAGTGATGAATAAAGTTGCTGATGCACTATGTCGTAGAGAGGACGAATTGGAGTGTGCTGCCATCTCAGTGCCCAACTGGATGCAATGGAACGACCTTGATAGAGAAATTCAGCATGATGATTTTTATAGTAAGATGAAGGACAAGGTCGTTCAACACCGTTTGAACTATCCAAATTATCGGCTTATTCATGGTCGATTGTTTCATAAAGGGAGAATTGTCCTACCACCTACCTCTTCTTGGATCCCTACATTGTTTAAGGAGTTCCATGCCACCCCTCAAGGAGGACATTTAGGTGCATACCGCACCTATAGGAAGTTAGCGGCAAATGTGTACTGGCCGAGTATGATGAAGCATGTGCAGAAGTTTGTGGCAGAATGTTTGGAGTTCCAGAAAAATAAATATGACACATGGACACTAGCTGGTCTATTACAGCCGTTACCAATTCCAATACAAGTATGGGTTGATATATCGATGGATTTTATTACAGGATTATTGAAATCACATGGGGTTGACTGTGTTTTTGTGGTAATTGATAGACTTAGCAAGTATGGGCATTTTATTGGGTTGAGACATCCATTCACTGCCCGCACAGTAGCTGAAGTGTTTGCCAAAGAGGTTGTTCGGTTGCATGGAGTACCTAATTCTATAGTCAGCGATCGGGACACTTTATTCATGAGTTGTTTTTGGCGAGAATTCTTCAACGCATGGGGAACTCAGCTGAAAATGAGCACGGCTTATCATCCCGAGATTGATGGGCAAACGGAGGTATTGAATCGTTGTTTGGAGACTTATCTTAGGTGTTTCTCGGCGGAGCAACCTAAGGGATGGGGAAAGTGGTTGCATTGGGTGGAATATTGTTATAATAGCAATTACCAAGGGGCTGCTTGTTTGTCTCCGTTTGAAATAGTGTATGGAAGGAAGCCCCCAACACTAGTGTAGTTTCTACCGAGGGAATTTAAAGTGGCTGCTGTTGGAGAAGAGCATCAGGATCGCGCTGAAATACTTTGGCAACTCCAATATAACCTCCTTAAAGCGCAGCAGCGGATGGTAAAGGCTGCCAATAAGCATCGAAGACATCTGGAATTTCAGGAAGGGGAGTCTGTTTTCCTTAAGGTACGACCACACCGACAGAACTCACTTGCTGCCAGAGTTTATAGCAAGCTAGGTCCAAGATATTATGGACCTTTTACCATCACCAAAATACTCAGCAATGTGGTCTATCGTTTGGCTCTACCGGTAGCTTCAAGGATCCACCCAGTCTTCCATATTTCACAGCTGAAGAGGGTTGCAGGAAATCATCAAGTTGAAGCGGACCTACCTCTAGATCTTGCAGTCGATGAAGTGCCATTCATTCCAGCTAGCATTCGGTCTGTTAAAGTTTCGACAGTGGGGCAGATTCCTTGTCACTAGCTATTGTTCAATGGAAAGACAAACACGAGGATGAGGCTACTTGGATGTCTTGCTCAGATTTCCGTGGAAAATTCCCTGAATCAAACCTTGTGGACAAGGTTTGTCAATTGGGGGGAGGCAATGATAACGAGCGTGAGCATTATGGAGAAAATAAACCTTTACTGGTCTATTCTAGAAGGAGGACAGAGAAAGAGATTTAGTCTGAAACGGTTATACCTGAATTGAGAGGCTAGCGTCTATAGCTAGTACAGTGGGGAATGAGAGAGAATTATCTTTTTACACAATCATTGTTTCAATTAGCACTATCGGCATATGCTTGGGCAGAGCCTCAAACTCTGTAATTTCTTATTGCACTATAACATTCTTATTCTCTTCACTTTGTCGGAGCTCCTAATTCATCAATATCATTTTTTATTTATACAATGGATTGATGGCTGAGATTTCAGCTCATTCTCACTAATTCTGTTACTTTTAACTGCTGCTTCTAGGTATTTTTTTCATCGGAAACTAACCATATCAACTGTTGCCTAACAAACATAACTAAAATCCAACCACCAGCTACATAACACAACTTTTGGATTTGATTATGTTAACAAAGGATGAGTTATGGGGGTAAAGAAACACATAATATATGCAAGTTTCCTGAGTTGCTATATATATATTAGGTAATTAATGTTTGTTCTCCCTTATATAATGCAGATTTTCACAGATGCTGGTCAGTATGTGATACGATTTGGGACTTCTGATCCTGGATCCAAAACTGGTGCTGCTAGAGTGGTAAAATACCAAATGATAATATCATATTTACTTTCAATTGTACAAGATTTCTTGATGTAATTTTCAGTGTTTTCACTTCTCTTTTGCTGTATTTTACTATATTATTGCAGATTGAGGAATTGGAAGTTGTCCAGCCACTGACTTTGTCGGAGAGAGCTGTAACTGTTGCTCTTGCTATTTCACTGGACAATGATTACTTTTCCAGGCATGGTGGCTGGTAAGTTTTACTTGCAGAATTTATTGAAAGATGAGAAGTTTTTTTTTTTTGGTTCCTTTAGGACTAATATTTTTTAAGAGGGAAAGCCACAAATATAGTCTCTGAAGTTGAACTCTCATTTCAGTTTTGTCCCTGTGCTTTTTAAAGAGTATATTGTACCTAAGACTCCTTGTACTTTCATTGTTTTCTGAAAACCCCTATGATTTGAATTTAGCTTTAAAAGTCCACGTTTTCTGTCCATACATGTTTTTGCTTAACAGATTTCATTTGGCAATATGAGATTACTTTGGATTAAAACATTATATTAACAAATCCAAAATACAGTACAATACTGACAGATGAGTTTGTTTTACAAATTACCAAATGATGGGGACCTCGGAAGTTTGATTTAAACAACAGGGGGGTTTTAAAGAAACAGTGAAGACATTGGAGTTCTTACTGCAGTTACTTCCTTCAAAAATTTTAGTTACATCATGAGAGTGACTTTCAATTTGATTTTAAAACAACTTTCAATCTGATTTTAAAACTTCTCATTTTGATTTCCTCTAAATCCTTACTGTTAGCATGGAGTTTCGTTGATATTCATGTGATTGGTTTTTCATTTTGGATTAAAAGTGACATATAAAAATTGTTTGGCCAATTATTAGTTTTCAATGTAAAATGGTAGGACCTAAAATAATATATGAAAAATATCACATAGTTTATATTCCATTTTGGCACCCTTATTTTGCAGTCAAAAATTAATTATTCATCTTTGCCCTGAAACAGTAAGTAAATAATCCACCTTCTGTGCCATCTCCAGCGTTTGAACCTTCTTGTGGCAAACGTAATTACGATTGAAAATCCTTCCCCAATTTCTTAAAATTCATCGTGAGTTGCCAGATGGTGGTGTTATGTCTTTCTTGGTTTTAAAGTGAGGGCTAGGCTCCAACGTATATTCGATTGAAGATGTTTGGAGATCAACAGCAAGCTGATTTTTTTGAACGATGTGGCATCTTTACGTTGAATGTTTTGATGAGTATCAGATAGAATTGTCGAGATTTTCATTTTTAGCATTGCTTATTGATGTTATTAAAAATTCTTTTCCATTATTTGTTTCTTGTGTAATCTTAGCAATTCTACAGATTCTCCTCTTCTCTAGAAAGTGAAAATCAGTCACATTCATGTCTAAGAACAGTTAAAATTGAACAGAAATTTGCAAGTGTAATAACAGAAGGTTTTAGAAGTTATTGAATTCCATATTTGACGATTCAGGGATATAAGAGAAACTTTTGAAAATCGAAGCACCAAACTGATGATGGTTGATCAAATATATGGTTTTGCCTGCCAGGATGCAGAGTTTGTGTTTTTTTTGGACATACTCTCTGAATTTTTTATGAGCATAAAAACTGATTTAAGTTCTTGGGTTTGTGTGATTTCAGGGCCATTCCTTTTGTTGCTGTCGGTGAGTAGCCGACGAAATCCAAACTTCCGTATCCATGGGGACTTCCTTGTCGATCAATTTCAAGGTTTTGGCAAAGAGTAAACTTTTCAGAATCATACTCTTCCAACAACAAATGCTACTGAGGGCAGGATGGCACCATACTTTTTCCTACCCAGCATTTAATGTCTCCCAATTTACACACTTCTGGCATTGAATGTGTTTCCCAAACTGCTCCTAAGCTGTATCTCTTTTTCCTTGGTGCACACTGTACGTGAAGCTTTCTAATCTGTCTATTGATATATCATAAATGAATAAATAATAATATGCTGAAGAGCCTAGGAAAACACATTTCATTCAAATTAAAACACAAACAGTAGCTGCGTTAGGGAAAGCCACAAAGCAATGAGTTACATTTTCTCGATAATATGAATACAACCTCCATGTTACCGCAATTCTTGTATTACACTATCTTTGTTGTAAACGGTTTCTCCTTTATCCACTGCTCTAGATCAACTATTATGTAGTTGGTGTCTTTTTTTAGTCCCTTTAAAGCTTCTATCATTCCTTTCCATTCAAAATTTGTAAACACACGATCCCAATACCATCATTCATACTGCCATTTAACTTTTATGATACCATAACGAATATTCTTTTAGGAAATAATTTTTTCCAATTATTTCTTAAATATTATTTGATACTATTAATCAATAAATACATTTCAAAACTCCTTGTGACCATTAGATCATAGTTAATAGAATTAAACATAGGATTTATATCATGACTTCTATACTCATTTAAAAGTCACTTTAGCATTGTATAGCTTTCCCTGACTTCTATCCTAAAGGAATTTTCTAAATAGCCTTTCTATTATTATGGAGAATTCTTTAGTAAGGAAACATATAAGGACGACCAGTGCATATGTAGTGAATTTAGCACATAATTTTGTCAGTTCTACTCTATCAGCATAGGATAGTAATTTGTTGCACCATATTTCTAACCTTTTTTCTTTTTTCTCCAAAAGTGGTAAGCACTCCCTGTACGATAGCTTCCTTGTGGAGATAGCTAGTCTGGTATACAAATGGAGTGTCTTTAACCGATATACATATAAGAGAAGAGAATCAACTTGCACTATATGAAGCACTACTTGTACTCTATAAAGCACTATCACTTAGGACCGTTTAGCTTTTGTTTTTATCCCAAACCATAAAAATGTTGGAATGTGTGAAGAGAAGTTATTAGGATCTGCATCGATCTATCATAAGCCTCAGAGAATAAGAAAAATTTATTTAGGCAAGAGAGGCTAATCAATTCAAGTTTTCTTTTTCAGTTATTATGAAACTTAATGCTCTGATATATCCTAGGATATGTTATGCTTGATCAACCTTGTAAAAACTTTCATGACAAGAATAAATAAGGAGACAATGGATCTCCTTGCTTAAGACTATTGAGCAATTTTTATATTTAATAAAACTTTCAATACCTTTAAGCATATGGATCATATCTTGTAGTATCGAAAGGTATTGTTCCCACGAGAATTATGCATGAACCAATTCAAATCTAACTTTCCCTAAGGTAACAGGAAATTGAGTTTAATAAAAATAAATAACATAAATTGAAATAAAATAATAAAACAAAGCAATTAAATCAAATAAAGAGTAAAACAGTGAGCTGCCAAATTAATTTAGGGTTTTATCAAGGATGAATGCTTAGGAATTATTCTTTCTTTATTTTGTTTCTTTAACTATTATTGATCCAATTATGTGTTAATCCTAAATTTCTTAACGTATTGACCACTTTCTTTCAAGACCTAATCAATTAACCCTAATTGAACTTGGAAATTCCAAATTTACAACCTCTTATTTCATAAAAATTTCCCCAACATTTTTAATTAGATCTGAAGTTATCTATTGGATCATTAATTTCTTGTATAAGATCTTTCTTTAAATAATTGTTAATTTGATAAGTAAACTGCCAACTCTTATTACACATTCTAATCTGATTACTTTTGACTCGCTTTCTTGATTTGTTGTCAAATGCAAGCATGCATAATTATCACAAACACTAGAATATGTATTCAATCAATATCAAAAAATAAATTCAAAATAAATCCTAATATGAAATTTAGAATCTCATGAACATGTTAAACATCTTGGAATTCAGATTACATATCAAGATTGACGAAATAACTAAAGGAAAAGAAGAACTTTATCTAGGCCTTGATCTAGAAAGTTGGAATTCCTAAATGTTCTTCTTGATATTCCACATTTGATTCACGCTGGTGTGTTGACTATTGCATTTTTAGTGTGTTTTACGTTGTTAAATAGTATATTAGGTTCTTGGGGGTGAACCTAGGTTTTCCCACTTTAATCGGTTCCAAAAATACCCCCAAACTCTAAAACAGATGAAAAACTCGCGCTTAGGAATTGTCTTCCACAATCGTGACTCTGGGAAATTTCTCTCTGGTGATCCTGCCCATGCAGCCCCATGCAGCCCCATGCATGTCCATCTTCTTTGTTCTTCAATTATCTTATTTCTAATACTAAAAATCATTATAAAACCTCAATAAACATAAAATTAAGATTGAAATCATACTCCAAACCACATAAACACTTAGAATATAAACAAACACTCACATTAGCAATAGCAAAATTCTAAGCCTATACATACAATAATCATACAATAAATACCTTAAAAAATACACTAAAACTCTTATCAAACCATAGTATAAACTATAGCTATCAACATCCCCACACTAAATCTTTACTTGTCCACAAGTAGAGATAAAAGCACAAATAAACAAACAAAACACAAAACACACAAGCATATATTCATGCAACATGTAATGGTTTAATGGCACTAAATCTTATGGAATCAATTTAACCATAAGCATCAATATTCAAATTGTGCCCACATACTAACTTATCCTTTTATGTTTAAGCACTTTGAATTGAATATAGATATTAATCAAAATATTATCACCTTATTCATACATTTAAGGCACTTACATATATACATTTATAATTACTAATCAATAAAAAAATGAAACTATCACTAAGTATCCCTTCATGAAAATTCTTACAATTTTTAAAGACAAGTAGGTTTTATCTATTGAGATGCCATTTTTAAAATTTTTCTTTAACGTTAACCAAGTATTTTAATGCGAACACCTTATCATGAATGTCCCCCGATTACTCAATTAGGCCACATTTTTGTTATGTAGCTTGATTGGAATTTCATTATATCCTTTTAATGTAAAGACAAATGTTTTGTTGTGAATGTCCCAAGTTACTCATCTATATCACATTGTTGGACCCCGATTCTAGTGCCCAACTGGGAATCCTAAAATGTGTGCTTGTACTTGTTACCATTATGGTTATTCTAATTAACCCTTATTAGTCATCCTCAGTTCATCTTCATTCTCTGATACCGTAAGTGTCAGACCCTAGTTTTCGAATCATTCTTATACTGAAGCAAATATTTTATGCTCAACTTACATCTATATATTGAACATCTTAGAAGCTGAATTAGAAATCGACCTCTTCATATAATTTGTAAACCTACATCTCTAGTTTACTCTACATCAGAAAGCATCTCATTTGGAACCCTACAGGTCCAGATAAATTCAAAATGATGAAGCATGTTCAGTAAAATAAAATCAATTCATACTATTCCAACAGATTCCTTTACTTTCCTTCAATCAAAACCTTTTTCCAATCAATTCATAATGCTACCAATTTTTGTGGTGAGATAACACAATGTGTGAGGAATCTATTGTCTCAAAAATCACTTCATTAAGAGGTCGGATAACATTGAGTGGGCCAAAGGAATCAAACAAGGTTTTGTTCTCAATCATAATGAACCTAGTTTAGGAAAATGACATAACTTGCTCAAGAGATATCAGATCAAGGTCAGGTTTGAAAGAGGACTTCAATATCTAAAACTTTCATTAAGATATTGAAGTGAGATTTTGTCATCTAAAGGGTCAGAATTGGACCAGATGATACATTATGAATAGTGACTAGAGGAAGGTTATGAACAGTAGAGGACAATATGGCAACGCAAGGCACAACCAAGATGAGAGCTCAAAATGACAGCCAAGAGAAGTGGACCAGGAAAAATGATGTAGTTAAAAGAAACACATGAATAAACACAGTGCAATAGATTGGACGCAGGAAGCCTAACTCAATGCATGCGAAAACACACAGCTATTTGCGTTTCAAGCTAAGCCCAAAATGATGCATAGCCAAGATATAAATGCAACACAGCATATGATAGGGAGCAAGGAACGACGACACATGATGTTTGGAAGGAGGGTTTTAAGTGAATAGTGGGGTGGACCAAAAACTCTAAGCATTATTCGTCACATACAAGCTACAGTAGAGAGGGGTGTCAGGTTTGTAAGGGTTTGGAGTGAACAGTGGAGGGTGGATCAAAAACTATGATATTAAATTGTTCTATCAAAGCTATATTGAGAAGGAAAGGAGAATAGGGGCTTATGGCAGATAGCAAATAGAGAAGAGAATTAGCATGAAAAACAAAATAGGAGAAAAATAGAGACCACAATTGAACCAACGAGAGTGGCAGTGGAAGAGAGAAAAGGGATGACGGCAGAATAGAAGACCAACGCCAGCGATAGTCCCAATGCCCGCAATAGTTCAAAATAGTTAGAAAAAATTGTGATGTTGGGTAACTAAACTTTTATTTCTTGGTTTATGGAATCCTAGTTATTGAACTCTAAATGTTATGAGACTTTCATTCTTTATTTTATTAGTCAAGTATTAATTATTTTTCTAGGTTATTATTTAATTGTTTGATTTTATAGCTAAGTGCATAACTAGCTTGTGATTTTATTCAATCAATCGCTAGATTAAACATAATTCAATTCTTTTAATCAAAAGTAGCGACTAGGATTTTTGTTTACTACATTGGGAACATGATTATAGGAAAAATAATTGTCTAGGCTAAATATGCATCGTATGTATGTTGTATAGTTCGTCGATTATCTTGATTAGTAAAGCTATTAATTAATTAAATTTGAGATCGTATCCAAGTTATTGATTAATAAGGGTTAATTCCAATATATGTTTTGGTTAACTAAACATAAGAGAAAAGAGGCAAAGAAATTTATCATGACGAATGCTTTCACTAATAAATTAGTTATCTTTAGTGTTGATAATTAACGCAAGTTCAATAATGAAGGAGACCAGAAACTAAGATTTGTTTCTATTGATTGTTAGATTCTCATTGTTTTTTTATTAGTTATTTTTCAATTTCATATTCCAATTAAATTATGTTTGATTCATAATTTTAAAACCCACTTTTATTGCGTAACTACTAACGTCTAAATTCCTTATGGAAATAATTCCTACTTTCCACTACTATATTAATTTGTGTTGGAGGAAGTTGGTTTCTTTTTATATTTAGTTGCAGGTGACTGTGGTCACCAGTTATAGGGTTAGGTCTTTTAGTGACAATGGCAAAGATAACAAAAATAAAAGTAGCAAGTGAAAGGTGAGAACAAGGTTCACATTGAGAGGGTGAGAAATGAGTATCATATATGAAGAAGACTGAAGAAAATGAGAAGAGAAATTAATAAGAAGTGAGAAAAAATGAATATAGTGAAAGACAAATAAAAATGAAGATGGTCTTTCAAGAGAGTGTCATAGGGGGTCGATGTAGGGCTTGGCATGTGGCACTTGTCACTTGCCACATGTCCACTTCCTATGGCCTCATTTGGTTCTCTTTTTTAACTAGTCAATTTGTCTCCATTTTTTACTCCAATTGTCACCCAATTTTCAATATCATATTCTCAACGAATTCTAATACCATTAGCCAATTATTTCAACTGTTATTTAACACTTATTTCTATTAGCATAAATCAACTGTCTTGCCATTTGGTATTTTTCCTAGTCCATAAATACTCATAATTTTGAAAATTTTCTAAATTTCACTAAAAATTCCATATCAATAATTATACTCACCAAATCAATTATCAATACATATAATCCACAATTCTCTATATAATCACATTTATATATCAATTATACCCAAAAAATGCCAATGAATGCATGTACAATCATTTTAACATGTGCAATGAGTAATAATCACATATGTGTGTATGCTATATTATGAATGAGCACGAAATGCACTTTCTAACTTCTCAATAATCCCTCATGTACACCTTTGAACTAGCTTGAATTTTGTTATAACATCTATAATAGCAATCTAAATATTGCTAAACCTGAGGTTAAGCTTTTTAAGTTCATTTTTTAACATTTTAAGCTTCCTCATTTAAAATAAATGATTTACAACTTTCAAAGATAAGATATAACCTTGACTACTACTTTGTAAAGTCCATCAACTTTTGATAGAAAGCTATTGATAGAAAGCTATTGATAGAAAGCTATTAAAGTAGAAGGGAGCTTTCATATATTGACTTAAGGTGAGGCTCTTAATAATAATTGAATAATAATATGAGAAGAAACGAATAGTAAAGATTATTTTTCTTTCTAGAATTTTAACTACTCAATCCTTATTAGCAAAAACCCTATGAAGCTTCTTCCTTATGTGCCAAATTTTGCTTTATTTGTTACTCTATATGAAGAAATTTCCTTTAAACTTTAAATCGATAGCTTCTATGATATTAACATAATCCTTGAAGTCCTTATTAAAGTTCTTTAAGCATATATTTCCTTCAGCTTTAAAGTATTGAAGAGTGCTGTTAATCACCTAGAATTATCTGTAGAGAGTTGGTAGTGCATCGTAAAACTACTCAAAATAAGCTAAACTATTACTATAGCAATGGTGAGTCTAGGTTGATCCCACAAAGAGTGTGTAAATTTATTAAAATGAAATTAATCAGTG
>JANZLD010000006.1:37031666-37044595 GCA_026413575.1 Erythroxylum carthagenense | reverse complement strand
TTAAATGGTTTAATGGTTGTCTTTTAATGATGGCATGTAATGTAACCTTTTTAGCATTTATTTGATTAAAGATGAAAGAGGTATATTTGATAGATGATCTTCATTCTTTCATCACTAAAACTGAAATTGACATGTCATTTTAAGTTATTGGTCTTTTCATTTAGCCATCTTAAAGCAAATGAGAAGAGTCTCATTTAATGGCTTCTTTATGATTGATTAAAGAAAGGTGTGATGCATTGGATGCTCTTCTCTTCTTTCTTTTCATGCATAACTGAAATTGACAAGGTCTAAGAGAGGTGTTCTTGCATTTTTGGGCTCTCTCTCCTTTCTTAGATAGTAACCCGAAATTTGCATGAGAAGTGTCTCATCTTTGGCTTTTTTCTTCTAAGAAAAATCTCTTCCAAAGTTTTCTTCTCCTTGCCCACCAAAGGATCTTGTTAAACAAGTTGCCCAAGAAGAACAAGGTGTAGATTGGTTTGGTTTTTTTAAAAAGAAAAAAAGTTAAACTAGTAAAAGAAAATTAAAGAAAACATGCAAAAATGATAAAAGTGGCGAATTCATTAGGAGTCCGGTTCTTTAGTTCAATATCGGCCTACACCCTATTGAACATATTTCATTGAATTGTTGTCTGCATATCTCTTTTTGAACAAATGGTCGTAAACTAACAACAAACTCTGTCAATCTTAATTTTTGCATAGGTCATAGTTAATTAAGAAGAGCTCATTAATTAACCCTAGCTATTAGATAACCTAGGAGAAGCTCTTTAGATTTAATCAAACAACCGCCTTATGAATAAGAAAAACATACTAATCTAAGCAATAATCACACAATCTCATATTATTTGATCTAGGTTATGCTATCCTTAATGATTATAAACCATTAGTTGCTACAAATGAATTGCACAAACAACGATTACATATTATATTCAATTCTAGCAATGGGTTATTACATAAAAATAATCAAATAGAGCATTCAATTATTCTTACATAACACCTAAACATTAAACATAGGATAACATAATAAATCTATGACAGAAAGAAAAACAAATAATAAAAGAAATGCTTAACTGGGTCGTCGGCGTCGTTGTCACCTACAAACTAGCGTTAGGATGTCTACCCTATTGAAGTTATGTAAATATAGTGCCCTAGAAAGCAAGTGTATTTACATGTAACTTAATCTTCTTAAGTTACAATTTTATAATGAAAATATTTATTATTAATAAAACAAAAGAGTTTGGTTTTATTTATTTAAGCATAATATAACTAGTTATAAGGAACCAATATTCATTTGTTAATAATATACATATACATGAAGATATATAAGAAACATGTATATTATTAGAATCTAAATTAATTAATTCATAGTTGAATAATCAAGTTAGTTGCTTGATTAGACTGTAGTGTTGCGATTTATCTCTATGTAAGTAAAATAGTTTATTTCAAGGGAATGATGAGTTTTATATCATGATAGTAGTCGACAATCGATAATGCCACTATTAAATGAATTTGGAATCAAGTATATTTTCAAGAGTAAAGTAGGTCATTACTTTAGTCTTAAAACATACATTTTAGCATTTTCTTATTATGGACCACAATCTTGATGAGTGTTGAACTCATATGTGTTTCATTATACTTCTTGATATGATCGGAATGGATTCTTACAGAGTATTAATCTAGTATCTATATACTAGAATTATTAATGGAAACATGTATTAGGGAACATTCACTCAAATAAAGAGTTTATAATGATATCATCACTTCTAGATGTTTTATAGAGATTGGTGATTAAACTGACGCCAGGAGTTTGATAGACTAGCTACCTATCAAGTTTTAACACCAAGATGAGATCTTGTGTGTTAATCACCATATAGAGTAAAATGGGAGATCTAGAAGGAAAAACCAACATAAAGGCGAAATGGTAATTTTACCCTTTATTGTGTGGATGACTATAATAAGGTTCATAATAGGGTTTGCAATTGGACATCTTATTTGAAATATGTGTTCTCATAATATTTAGTAATTCAAGAGTTCAACTAATTATCTTTAGTGAAATGACATTTAATTAATAAGCTAGAATTCATTCTGATGAGATTAAATTAATTCTGGGCTTATTGAAGCTTGAATTATCTAAGTCAACTAAGATTCTCCACTTGACTTTAAGGAAGGTTATCAAGCAAAGTAAGAAATATAAATGGAGGTTTTAAAGCCCATAATTGAATGTTGGTCTTGCACTAATTAATGGTTAATTAGAAGCCCAAATGAACATTTAGAAATGGGTTAGACTTTGGTTTAATTTGATTAATTAAATTAAAAAATTCTTAAAGAAATGGAAGGTGCAATTTTGGTTTTATTAGGGTTGAATGTGCAGCTGCACATTTAGCATTGAATTGCTAAATAAAGATGGCATTTATCATGCACTATCATCATTAAATGGAATAATGATCTTATCATTAAATGGTTTAATGGTTGTCTTTTAATGATGGCATGTAATGTAACCTTTTTAGCATTTATTTGATTAAAGATGAAAGAGGTATATTTGATAGATGATCTTCATTCTTTCATCACTAAAACTGAAATTGACATGTCATTTTAAGTTATTGGTCTTTTCATTTAGCCATCTTAAAGCAAATGAGAAGAGTCTCATTTAATGGCTTCTTTATGATTGATTAAAGAAAGGTGTGATGCATTGGATGCTCTTCTCTTCTTTCTTTTCATGCATAACTGAAATTGACAAGGTCTAAGAGAGGTGTTCTTGCATTTTTGGGCTCTCTCTCCTTTCTTAGATAGTAACCCGAAATTTGCATGAGAAGTGTCTCATCTTTGGCTTTTTTCTTCTAAGAAAAATCTCTTCCAAATTTTTCTTCTCCTTGCCCACCAAAGGATCTTGTTAAACAAGTTGCCCAAGAAGAACAAGTGGTAGATTGGATTGGTCGAGGATACAATATCAAGAACAGGATACATCACCTAGGAGATAATACATTATTGAGAATAGGATAACACAGCGAGAAGTTAAAGCTGTAGCGAAGGAGTTAGTAATATAATCTTCATCTTGTTTTATGATAATTAATTTCCATATACCGTATAATGTATGGCTTGGTATGTTGATTTGGTTATCTTGCTTCCATTGTGTTATGATTTCTAAAAAAGTTTTGAAATCTACCGTTTAATCAAATCTTGCATGTTTTCTTTTCTGATCCAATATAACCCTTTATGGGTCTCTCATAGTTGAGAGGTTTGCCCCTTTTCACATCTCACCTGAAGCTCTCGAAGCTCTCCTAACTGAAAACGCTCCTTTTCTATCATCCCCTTTCGACCGTCACATAAATGATGCTTTTATATTAAAAAGTAGGGTTTGGGTGAGCTATAAATGTCTCATGGGAGTGTATTATAGTGTCACGCTCATGAGCCACCTTAGTTGAGGCTCACGATCGTGAGCCTCATGTGCATGGGTGTGACTTGGGTGTCATACCTATGCAAAAAGAGTCATGAGATGGTTCAACACATTCATGCTCTTCATTTTATGTATTTTCTTGTCTTCTCTTGCTCTAATCCTTCTCGTTCTTTCACCATGAAGACAAGTAAGTGTGATTCTCAAGAAGACGGCTCAAATATAGTGCTTTCAATTCACTTTTGCTCTTTCGCATCTAAATTGTACCTAAAACCATATAAGAACTACAATGAGTATCTTAAGCATTGTCATAGCATTAATCACCAAATGTAAAGGGGTTAAATGTATCAAAAATTAAGCACATATGAAGAGTTAATGAAAGAATGGATATCTTTGAGTTTTTCCTATAATAAGATTCGTTAGAATGCATGATTGGACTTGTAGATAAAATTAGCAAAAAACTTAGTCCCCTCTTAAAGTGAGGTTATTGAGAGATGAATAACTTTGTCCACGGACAAAGCATATGAGGCTTCAATTATATTTAGTTCATAGGCAATGGTTATACAACCATTATAATGGAAATGGTGGTTTGTAATGATATGCCAATACTTCTCTAAAAAGATCTACTTCTTATACTTGCCTAACTTTAAGCTTTATCTCCAAAAGACCTATTAACATAGGTTTTATTTTATAGAGATAATCCCTAATCATCTTTTTTTTTGGAAATTGATACCCCTAACATTCTAAGAAAGTATAGATATTAAGTAGGGGTGTGATTCAAAGAGCTCTTGTCCATGTTCTTCTTCCTAATCTCCTTGTGTTATCTACTTTGGAGTCATCCATAGTAAGTAAGATGTAGGCTGTTCTTGTTGAATGGAGCCTTTAAAGTTGTTCTAGTTGAGAATTCTTATATTATCACGAATGACATAAGGGAAAACCTTCAATTTCTTTAATTTACCTAATTCTCCATTAGCTTCTAGGGGAATATTAGTAACTAGAGTTCTTGTCACTAGGCAGCTATTCATGTTGGGAGTAAATTCCTCATTGCCCCCTCCTTTTTTTATTTTTTATTGTCAATTTTCTTTTTTGCATCTACTAACTTCATTATTTATGAAGAGGTATCTACCTTCTCAGACCATTCTTATTCCTAGTATCTACATTACTAGGGGATTAAATCTTATAAGTTCAAAACATGCACCTCTTTGGAAAACCCTTTTTGTAGGCTTTTTATTGTTTCCTTTACTAACTTAAGGAAGATCTTAATTAATATATCTTGAAGGAGTCCAATATGGCATCATTTTCTCCGAGCGTCATCAAGGGTGTCACCTCAAGTAAGTCTTGTTACCTATCAACAATGTCTTATAATCTTACATAACCTATACTTTTCATTAAAATTGTAGCCTTATCCATGTAAATGGGTCTTTTAAGGCAACTTATTAGATGATTTAATCCTTTAGCAGACCAACATTTGAATGGTATATTATGGACATTCGTCCAAATAGGGATTTGCTTTAGCTTAATCTTGTTGTTGTATGAGAGGCCTTAAAGCAACAACTTCCTTTAGTTAAAGCCTCCACAGTCCTTTAGAAATTAAGACAGTATTGAGAGAAATTATATTGAGTCCTCGTTGGCTTTTAGGTAGGCAAACATCCCCTCCTATCATCTGGACCTTGCAGTAATCCTTTGCAACCAGTCCATTGAAACTTACTAAAAAATTATATCAATTGCCTTCATGACTTTCGTTGGAAAAGCAATGTGAGCTGCCCACTAAACACTAATTATGTTCAATATGAGACAATAAGTTGTGCCTTAGAACTCCAAGAAGCAAATCTGAGATTACCAAATTTTTTTCATTAAAAAAAACAAAATGATACCATTTTACAATAAAACGGTATCATTTTAGGTTACTAGACTTGGGCAATCCAAGCTTAAGCCCAACAATCCTACCCAAAGCTCGTGCCCTTTTGTCATCCTCCTTGTTTAAGAATCCATTGACATCAAAATCTAGCTCTAGATTACATCATCATACTTGCAAAGAAAGTCAGAACATTGCTTTTATTGTCAGATCTATCTCCGCCGTTTCGAAATTTTCATCTCCATCCCTAAATTCTTTTTTGGGTCAATTGAATGTTTTGCTTTATCAAGGTATTTAGTTGATCTTTCATAAGAAAGATTGCAAGTCAAATTGGACTTTTGTTCCCGTGACACTGTTCTGTAGGTGTGATACGAAACTTTACTCCACTGGAAGTGGGATCTGTTTCTAAAAGGTATTCTTGAATATGGCTTCTGGTCATGGAGGTAATTTGATTCTTTCATATGTTTCTGATTCTCACAAGAAAAAGTTTCTTCAATCTGCTGTTTCCATCTTGATATTCGTTTTTCCTATAAACAGGTAAAGCTGTTGTGATTATGGGTGTCTGTGGAGCTGGGAAGTCGTATGTTTTTTCATCCGCTACTTTCTCACACAACTTTATTATGGGGTTTTTGTGATGTTCATTTTCCATCATATTGCTTTATGATCCTTGCGGTAATCTTTCATTCTGAACAATCGGGGTTTCTTGCTTTTCTGGGGTCATGGTCTTCAGTTGCCTCCGTTTGGTATTGAGAATTTCTGTCCATAATCTGTCTGATCATGCTTTATTGGAGTATCAACTGTTATTTCACCAATGGATTTTTGAGCAAAACACAATAGTAACTTGAAAGCGTTATAATCTCTGGGAAAGACCTACAAATAGTACAAGAAGTCAAGAACAAGTTCTGTTGCATACACCACCACCAAAAGCGTCAGCAGCTCACACCTTATTCCTATGATATCATTGATCTTCCAATAGTTCAACATCATTTGTTTATTTAGTGTTTTCTGTCAGGAAAGGAGTACTTTCATTTATATATCTCCAATATTTGAATTCAACGAGATCATAATATTAGCATGTGTGACACAAGCTGGATTCATTTCTAAACAAAATTATGAAGCATTGGATTTCATAGGATGCAAATGGATTGCAAAAGTTGATCGTACTGAAGAGAACGGCTATCCCTACTTTGTCTGCCTTAGGACAATCATTTGCAGTGAAGCAGGGGAAGATGACAATAACTAGAGATATCCTTAAATGCTGTTTGTTGTGTCCAACTCTGCACAAGCATTTTCTTCTTTTAACTTGTATAACACTTCCTCCAAAGTCTTGGACGATCCAACGTATGGATGGAGAGCATTTAGCCCTTTTTAGCAAAATAACTAGTAATGATTTACTCCGACTAATGTTGCATAATCATTTGCAACCTTTGTGTACACTGATAGGAGAATAATAGAACCAGAGACATGAGATGCCACTTGCTCCCTGTGAAATGAAGCCATTTTGTCATCAGCTTGAAGATTCACTTAAAAATAGTCTCATGGCAGAATTATACCCGTGTTTTCCTTTTAATAGTATAGTGTGCTTTTCTTAGAAATTTTCAATGTATTAGGGATATCTATATGTATTGATTCAAGAAGTGCAACAGGACTACCGGTGAGATGCTGGCCAATGTCTTCAATTGTGACTTTATTGACGCTGATGATTTCCACCCGCAATCGAACAAAGGTATAGTTTATTGCTGCCAAATGCATTTCTTACTCTATGCATATCAGTCAATGATGAAATCTCCTTTTTAATTTGATTAATGACATTATTTTATCATTTACATAGAAAAGATGCGTCAAGGTATTCCTCTGTCAGAGGAAGACCGGATACCATGGCTTGAAGTCATACGTGGTGCTTTAATGGAGGTCTTGACCAGTGGAAAAACTGGAGTGCTTGCTTGTTCCTCTCTGCAGAAGCAATATCGAGAAATTCTTAGGTCTGCAGATCCTAATTATCAATATGGAAGCTATGCCAGTTCAATCATGTTTGTTCTGCTGGATGCCAGTTTTGAGGTACTTTCGGAGAGACTAAACAGAAGAGCTGCAGAAGGCAAACACTTTATGCCAGCCAATCTTTTGCAGTCTCAGTTGGAGTTACTTCAGATTGATGAATGTGAGGGAATATTGAAAGTAGACGCAACACTAAATCCTCAAGAAATTGTAAAGTCCATACAAGAATTCCTGTCACGATCTTTATGAAAATGTGCTGGTGGGGGCCATGTTTGGAATTTTTTTTTCAACTGCAAATTTCATCTTTTTCAGTTTCAGGAACTCTAGTTTTACCAGGTTAAGTTTACGTGGTTTCCCAGAGTAATTTTTTTGTTCGGGGAAAATAAAATAAAATGCAACAAAGACAACATTTTACGTGGTTCGTCACACGAATAGTGACTACATCCACGGGTGATAGTTTGCGTTTCCATTATGTCGTGATTATTACACAATACACAGCTTTTTCTCCCATATTGTCGGAGACGGGAGGATACAATTAGCTTTTTCCGAGTTTCATCACCCACCTTCCGTAAATTGAACTGAATTTCCATACTTGAGATCTCCAACTGTGAAAATGCAAAAGGAAACGAAGAGTCAGTTATGAGGCAGGTTATAAATAAGTTGATTTGCAATTTTGGTGCATTACCTTTTGGCAGTTACGAAAGAAAGTTGATCGAATATGAAAGCTCTTCTTCAATCATCGGATACGATTCACATGGGAAAATGGCTCATTGGCTGCTTTTGGAGCTGCTTTAGCTACTTCTGGAACACCAAAAACATTCCAGAATCGCAACGTTTCATCCCCTGCTGCTGATGCCACTGTGCAACCATCTGGACTCTGAGCCATGAAGAGCACTCTAGAGGTATGGCCAGTGAGCTCTGCTGCTTTCACCATTGATGGATATTTCCACAAAGTGAGCTGATTTTGAGTGAATCCATGAGAGCTAAGCAGTTCCCTCTCATTCTTGTTCCAAAGGAGAGCACAGACTTGGGAGCCAGTGTCTACCGAGTTCAAGCAAGCACCTGTGTGGGTATTCCAGAACTTAATAGTCCGATCGCCTCCTCCTCCTCCAGAGGCCAATAAGTTCCCTTGGAATGGGCACCAAGCCAGAGCTTTTACTGCAGAAGTATGGTCATCAAGCCTGTGGAGCCATTGTGTGGCGGATTGTGAGGATGCCACAGACCTATCCCATATATGCAGGAGATTATCGTTGCCTCCACTTGCTAACTGTTGGCCTGAAGCCGACCATTTAAGCCCACACACCTCTTGCTGGTGCCCTCTATATGTTTCAACAATGTGTGATCTTATTCTTACATCGTTGTTTATGATCTGACCGTCAAATCCTCCGGTTGTAAGAATGTGATTGTTCCAGGCCATCGAACCAACCCGCGATCTGTGGCCACCACTCAATGTCCTTAGCTGTAGAAGGTTCGAAATTAGACAAAAATACTTGAAAGACCAAACAAAATGCTGATGCGCAGAGTTGAAGGTAATAAACCTGTCTATTAGCAGTAGAATCCCATAACTGTACTTGAGAATTGTTCAAGCCAATGGCGATGTGTCGTCCATCAGGCGCCCAGTTAACACTGGTAACAGGGCCATTCTCATCTTCAATCGTGATAAGTTCTGAGGTTGAACCATTGGACGCATCCCACAAGTATACGGTGCTTCCAAGAGCAATGGCAAGAACATTGCTGCTGCCCCAATCCAACAAGTTAAGGTAGAAGTCATCCACAAGGTCAGGAGCATCCAGTGTCCTCTCGGAAGTCTGTGTAAGCGACATATACAGGTTCAACTAATTAGAAGAGAAAGAAAGCAAAGTTATAAGATGAGATAAATACAAAGAAGGGATTACATACCTGAGGAATGTATCTTCGGGACTTGCTTAGTTTAGGCTGAGGGTTGAAAGAGGATATGTGTTCTTGTGGGATCAATTCAACGGCAGCAGGAGGCTTATTTTTGAACGCTAGAATGCGGGTCTTGTTTAGGTTCAGGGTTTCTGCCAGTTTTTTCCTGTAGGCCTCTCTTGAGGGTGAGTTTACAGCCGGGTTTTCCTTGTCATTTTTCCCTTCGGTGAGCATGTAACGAGCATAATCCCAATCAATCGCTGACCGATTCGGTATGAATCTATCCAACTGTTTCAAATATTACATTATATGAGTTAATTCCCACTATATCCAATCAAACAACCCCAAGAAGATCTTTTCTTACATTTTCTTTAGAATTCCTTCTCTGGAGAAGCTGTTCTTGGAGAGGAAATCGAGGTTGGTCCTTGGTGTTTGAAGAATAATTCACAGATCCTGCGTCCATCATTACCTAACACAACAAAAACAAACCAAACCACCACAACACTATGCAAGAAAATAAAACAGAAAAGTGAAATATATAAAACAACTGGATGTATATGGAGATATAAAACCCTGCCAAACACAAAATAAAACAATCCCCAGCAAGATTTTTATTAACGCAGGCGTGTGTTCGCGGGATTATGGCGAGGCGAGTGAACCAGAAGAAGATGAAGCAGTGAGAAAAACGCGATAGCGGCGATTGTTTCGTTGAGATTTGAATTTGTGAGATTTGCTTTTATACTAAATGAAAAGCAACTACTACTACTAATTATATTAGGTTCTTTCCTTTTTCTTCTCGAACCTGGCAGATTTTGGGCTGCAACGGCTAGTTTCCCAAATATCCGTTGAAATTTTATTTGACTAAATTGTCCTCCGTTCAACTCATATGCACAGCACTACCCTAATTTACTATTACTGAAAGCAGCTTTTACGTGCCACGAAATTCACATGTCCACGTAAAATTTACTAAAAACGTCTAAAAGTTTAGATTTAAGCATTTACTTGATACCGGAAATATTATTTCTTATTTTCATTTTCAGAAAGTATTTTCATCTTCTTCCTATTTTTAAGGATTTTGGTGGCTCAAAACAAAAAAGTAATGACACCAAATTGATATAAAATATCTATTCAATTACATATCATATCCCGACTCAAAAAAAATTAAAGGGTCATTCGTAATTTTATCTCATATTTGATGTGCTTTAGCTTGATATTTGATACTTTTACGTATATTTGGTACCTAATCCTCTCCAAATATATTTACTGCCTTTATAAACTAAAAGGAAAAGAATTCATATGAGATCATGACAAAAATTAAAGATTTGAAGTGCAAAAAGGATGCATGGCCGTGCACTTCTTCAAGCCCGTGCATCTTCACGATTCTTGTAATTTTTTGTTACGCATGGTCTGATGCATGACATCTCCCATAATATTAAATTTTGTTATAAAGAGACATTTTGGAAGGTGAAACTGGGAGGCAATCGGTAGAAGTCGAGAACAGACGTGGGGTGTTGATTCCAAACGTGGAACTCATTCTCCAGGTGCAATTTTGAGCTAGAGAAGCGAAAAAAAATGAAGAAATCATCAAAAGATCGATCAAAATACAATATCAATCCTCTACATTGCGAGAATATTCGATATAAGATAATTATGGATATTTAAATTATGAACCCATTGTTTTCAATTCAATTTTCTTTCAATTTATGTTTGATTTCATGTTTGATAATGTATAATTAAACGTCTAATTAGTATTTAGGTTAGATGAACCTTTTGTTAATGCTTTAATATGATTTAATTCTTTTATGAATGCAATTGGTGTGATTGTTGTATTGGATCTAATCACATGTTTTATTTATAATCTGATTTCTTATGTAGAGATTGAGAAATTTTAATAGTTCTATTATAATTGGAAGGAGTTGATTGCAACCCTAGAGATAGGATGATATAAAATTTTTAAATTATGGTCTAACAATTTAGAGGGACTCATAAATTGGTAAAATAATCATATAAACTTTAACTTGAGTAATTCGGTTGGAAACCTTAAGATTAATTATTATTAGACTCAAGGTCAGCTATTATCATATCATACGAGTCTCCACGGTCCAATAGATCAATAAAAAAATTGCATGATAAAAGTTCAATCTGTTAAGAGTTTAGGAGGATTCGAACGTAGATACTAATTTCTAATAACGATAGTTTTCTAAGTGAATTCCACTATCTCTGTGTTCGTTATTGTTTCCTATTTTATTTTACTTACTTAGTTTTATTTCCTTTAATTAAAAATCTAAAAATAATCCTTACGCTAGATAATAAGAGAAGGTTAATTACTAGTAGTCATCATTTTTAGTTATTACAATATTGACTGCTCACAAAATAAGTCAATCAAGTGTTTGACACTATTGTTAGGGATTTTGATATTAGGAAAGCTTGAATGTTATTACTTTAATCATTTCATTTTATTTTGTTTTATTTTTATTTTATTTTATCTTACTGCTTATGGCTTATTAATTTAATTATCATTTAAATTTCTCTACTTGATCTTATATTTATGATTTATTGTAGGAATTATGAGTCAATGTCATAGCTACAACTCATAATGGAAGGATGGATCAAACAAGACTTTTATAGGAGCCAGAATATATCTTCGCGATCTATATCATCACTATATTAGAGAGAGGCAGTGTCCTTATATATTTTCGAAAGCGCAATCAATGTTTAGGTGGTGGGAGTTATTAGTACAATCATAAATGTCAAGCACCAACACATATATGGGAGTCACTGAGCATGTGCTATCAACCTCATGATGCAACATACGAGAACAACTACAATTCAAAATGGAGCAATTCTTAAGCCTATGGATGGAATGATTACGCTCTAGCTAAATATTTTCTGAACCAAGTGCCTTCAATTAACAAGCTAACTTTGAAAGATATGATGGTTGACATGAAGCATCATAAAGTAAAGGCTCGAATACAAAATTTAGTGAATCAGATGGACCAATTGTTAGACATATTATCTGATGAGATCTGAGGGAGTGTGCCTAAGTGTAACATCCCACCCTTGACAGGAAGGATAAAATAGTAAATTGTCATAGGATGAGATTGATAGGGATTAATTAGTATTATTCATGCATATTAGTATTAGTAAACAGTGAAATTGTGCACGTGCAAATTTCGGTACATGCATACATGACATTCCCGGTAGATGTGCTTATTGCAATTTTATTGTGATTAACGTGGTTATTGGGTTTGAAAAATTATTCTGAGTGCGCCATTGAGTGTTTTATATTTTAAGGAATTTTTCTGAAATTGTTCGGAGAAAATTCCTGGACCGGAAAAAAATCGCCAAGTGGCGAACAGGTTGATTTTCAGTAGCGAAAATTGCTATCCAATGGCACTGTAATATTAGGTATATTATTTTGGGATTGAAATTGGGGCCATTGGACTTGAATGGGTCAGATTTCATTAGGGTTTCTTAATAAATCCATTACATGTTTTTGTCTCATCTTTATTTTGTCTTTTTCCTCAAATGCCAAGTGTCCTAAATGGAGTTAATGTTTTTGTCTTGTTTCTCTTCACTCTTCCACGACTTTCAAGTTAGAAAGTTTAAAGAAATTCCATCTTTATTGCTCTTTCTCCACTTCATCCGAAACTTGCTCCTTCCTCTTCCATTCGTGGGTTTTGTTCCTCCTAAGGATTGTTGTCTTCTTACTTGCTCCTTCTTTTATACACACACAAACCAAACTTAGCCTTTTGATGAAGATGATTGGTGTGTGTTTGGGAGTGTGGCCGTAGGTGTGGAGGTA
>JANZLD010000006.1:37010422-37021243 GCA_026413575.1 Erythroxylum carthagenense | reverse complement strand
CTAGATTATTTTATGTTGGAATTAATTAGCATATTAATGTGAGTAAGATAATATGATATAGGTTAAGGGAATTAAAGTTTAAGGTGGTAAGTTTGCATAAATGGTATTTTGGGAAGACCACTTAAGCTTAAAAACCTTAAAGCATTAAAGGAGGGGCAAAATGGACATTGTGCAATCATTAAGAGTATAAAAGGGAGAAAGAAGACTTGTCTTGCATTTGGAAGAGGGAGAAAATGAAATTGAAGAAAGAAGGGAGAGAAAGTGTCGTTGGAGAGAAAGAAGAGGGCTAAGTTAGGTTTCAATTTTTCTTAACCTTCAAGAGGGATTTTGAGAGTGATCAAGAAGGGAAAAAGGAAGAGGAAGGTTAAAGCTTTCATTAGAGCCAAGAAGCTCGTTGTTTGGTGAAGGTTCAAGGTAAGTTGGTGTTTTAATATTTGGATTTTGGGAAGGGATTTGGTTCAAAAAGCTTAAGAAGTGCATGGGTTTAAGTATCCTAGGGTCAATTTCATACATATGGTTCTTTGGGTTTTCCAATTAGAATTTATTTTGAATGGGTTTTTTTCAATGTTCAAGAGAGGCAAACGGAGCAAGAGTAGAGGCTTTTTTAGCAAGGTTTTTAAGCAAGGAAATTAAGGATTGTTTCATTTTTATAATTGAGTTAATGAGCCATAAATGTTCTTCAAATAAAGGGAATTTAATGATTTCCAACTACCTTATAAATGGGTATTTATTGTTCTTTAAATGCTTGAGAATGTGCCACATGTTGATGTTTGTGAATTATGGGAATGAATTTTATTTGTTTCACTATTGTTGTATTTTGTTGCTTTTGAATGAGTTGAGAAATGGCTTTTATGCGTCGTATAGGAATGTGGTTGATGAATTGTGAAATGATAATGGGAATGCATATGAAATATGTCATGTGCAAGACAAACAAGTTTTAGAAATGTGCCATTTGGGCAATTGGTTTTCAAGCCATGAATTACATGTTATGTGGGTTTGTGGTGGTCTGTTCTGTTAGTCAAGTGCACTTGTCTAAAGGCTTCTCCCACCTGCCCACTAGTGACATGGTGCTCCTTCACATACTCCCTTAAATTCACGACTACGCAAGACCATTTTGTAGAATTATGATAGTACGTTCTGTTTATAGCTACACAGGACCCTTAAGGGAAATGCGTTAGTATGTTCTGTTACGGACTACCCAAACCGTTCTGATTTGATTATGCTTATATGCTTAGTGGATAAGTTTGATGAATATATGAATTATGTGGTTTGCGAATTGGTTGATATGTTAAGAATTTAAGGAGTATGTGTTTCATGGATTTCATATGAATTTTCTTTGATCATGAACGTTTCAAATAGTTTTTCTTGTTATCGATTATAAAACTATTACCCACTAGCCTTAAGCTCACCCCTTCCTTCCCATCTTCAGGCGATGAACAAGATATTGAGTGATCGAGTCGAGAGTCAAGGCATCACTTTAGTTTGCATGTTTTGCTTTTAAAGCTAGATTATGCAAAACAATGCTTTATTAGCATTTTGAGTGATTCTAGTTTTTCTAAACTTTGTGTTTTGGATTATTGTTGTAAGGTGGCTCGAAATGTTTGCTAAAGCGTTGTAAAACTCTTTTTTTATGTTAATGAAATATATATACATTATGTTTTGCTCATGATTTCCAAAGTCTTTATATTGCATTTTTAAGTTTTTCATAAGGGCAGGAATTGTTTTCTAAATTCAAGGGGAAAATTATATTGATCTAGGTAGAACTAGACCAGGTTGTCTTCAAGAAAGTTGTAGCTTATCCTCTTAGCTTTCCAACGCTATAAATTACTTAAATTTTGGATAGCGGAGTTGAGAGATATGAGCATTATCAATTGGTAATGCTGCATAGGATGTATATCATAACAGCTATGGTGAATGATGAGAGGTTATGTATGTTATGAGTCATTTGAGTTGAGGTTTGCGAGTTTGATGCACTCAAACTGGTAATTGAATGTTTAAGTAGTAGTATTGTATTAGAAGAAGTGAAATTAGGAAGATTATGAGTGAAATTAATGTTAGAATGGATGTAGGAAGCATTAGAGGGGCTTTGGAGGGGTTTGGGAAACCCCCATGTCCATTTAACGGACTTTAGGTCCATTTAACAGATCTTTTTAGGTCAAAAATGATCCCCAGCATTGCCCATGTCCATTAAATGGACCTTCTCGGATGAAAAATTGCTCCCAAGCCCGTCTATGTTCGTTAGGCGGACATGTATGTCTATTAAACAGACATTACAGAACAACTACAGTAGATTATGATTTTTGACCCTTTTAGAGGCAGAATTTCAATTTGTATCTTAATAAAAGTTGTAGATCTAGAAGTTTTCTTTCTAATGGTATAAAAATTACCTCAATACAAGTTTTGTAGAAGAAGTTATGCCAATTCTCCCATGATAGGTACAATATGATTGAGGATATAAATATGTTTGAATCTTTTGGTAATAACTTCATCGTCTGACCTCCAAACGAAGTGATTCTTAAAGCAATGGTTTCCTAACACATTCTTCTATCCCTAAATAAAAATTGGTAGCTTTTGGTTCTAATATGAAGAAGATTTATGGAAAGATAGTGAGGGGTCAGTTGAGAGAGCGTAATTGGGGTATGAACATACTTTGGCTTCTTAAGCATAACTTCTTCTATAGAGTTCCAATTGAGATAGTTCTTAATTCAAATTAAACTAGAGATTTGGAGCTACAATTGTTTTGAAGAATTCAATTATGATTTTGGTGATTTACTAGTGTGGGCACACCACTCTTGTGTGATATGGCTAATAAGGGTTCTATGAAATAACCCTTCAAGGTATACACACCTCACGTCTTATGATGACTCCAAACATTGGGCTCCGAAAACAGGGTCGGTATCAGAGCAACTAGGTTTAGGTCTAGGTTGGTGACTAGGTTAGGGATATCCTAAGCTTTGAGCTGGGTAGTTTTCGATTATGAAATGAACATGCATTATTTTAAAATGAACAACTTGCATTATTTTGAATTGTTTTACATGATTTGAAGCTGTTTTGCATGAACTAAAATTTTTCAATGGTTTTCAATTGAAGAAGTGAAATGTCGCCTCAAAAAAGAACTCAAGGAGCTCTAACTCGATCTGGTTCTCACCAAGGGAGTATGGATGAATCCTATGCCCCACAAAATGCAGGGACACAATCTACTCCTGACTCTGAGGCACCTAGCGTGCAACATGAGGTGCCTCCACCGCCTTCTCCTATGCCTCAAGTAAACCCCATGGATCCACATTTCTTTTAAGCTTTTTCTCAGGCTTTCATTTACGTCATAGGTCAAGGGTCTCTAGTTTCAATGCAAGCTCTAATGGAGAGGACTGGACAGTATGATAAGCTCCACAAGTATGGAGCTATAGATTTTAACGGGACTAACAACCCTGAAGAGGCAAAAGCATAGCTAAAAAGGACCGAGAGAGTCCTAAAATAGATGAAGTGCTCTGATGAAGAGAAGTTAGACTATGTAGTCAGCTGGATACAGGAGGATGCGCTTTATTGGTGGGAGTCAATGCCCCACAGTCAGGACATACCACCGGTACTGACATGGAGGAAATTTTTGGAAGCTTTTAGGAGGAAATACTACTCAGGATCTATATCCAAGAGAAGGCTAGAGAATTTTTGAATCTCACACGGAGGGATATGAGTGTAAGTGAGTATGAGCTGAAGTTTACTCAGCTCTCTCGGTACGCAGCAAACATTGTTGCTAATGAGGAGGACAAGTCTTGCAAGTTTGAGGGAGGTCTCCATTTGGGGATTAAGGAGAAGGTGTTGACCATAATTTCTGTGAATACCAACTATTGGTAAATGTAGCCCTCTAGGTGGAGAAACTGGAGAACATCAAATATGAAGTGAGCAGGAAGAGGAAGAACTGGGAGCAGCTTTCCAGGAAAGGGGTAAGTGCTCCAATGCCTATGAGCGGTGTGAAGAGCTCACACACATAGAGTGAAGCAGGGAGTAGTGCCTCTGCTAAGAACAAGCAAGCAAGAGCAGTGTCGGTGCAAGCCTCAATAGCAGGAGGCAATAGTAGGGTGAGGAGGAGTAGGGACATGAACCCCTAATGTGAGCATTGTGGGAAGATGCATAGGGGAGAGTGCTTCAAGCTACTAGGAGCCTGCTTTCGATGTGGAGAGAAGAGACATATGATTAGGGATTGTCCCCAAGTAACGAGGCAGGAGGGGTTACAGTTAAAGGCCCCAAGGAGAGCTGAAATAATGGGAACCCAGCCAGCTACTGAAGTGGGCAGTTCTGGAGCTGCAAGAAAGGCTACTCCTCCAGGAAGGCCAAGGGGCCAGGCACAGGCAAGGGGATTTGCCATGATAAGGGAGGAAGCTGCAGCCACACCTGAAGTTGTCACAGGTATGGCTCACTTATTCAATTATGCAGTATATGTGTTGAATGATTCTGGCTCCATGCATTCTTATGTTTCTACAAGCATGATTTTGCATGATGTTAAATTGGTGCCATTGGACAGTCTGGTGATTGTTAGTAGGTAATAATAAGTCAAGTATATAGAAATTGTGAACCAATTATTGAAGGTGTTATGTAGCACCCCCTTACCACAGGATACACACCGGGATGCCCAAAGGCCATTTTGGTACATAACCTATGATAAGGGCAAGCTACGTTCGATCAGTACCCTCACTTCGTATGGTATGGTATCGTAAGTCCCTTATAAAGCATCATAAGAAAATCACAATATTTTTTTAAACTCACTTTTTCCTCATTTCATTACATAAAACTGAAAGTCTACATTGTCTTTCCAACCTTTACTACATGTACATCATTCAACCCTAATACAAAAGTTCTACATGAAAGAGGAAAATATACACGATCTAATTAATCTATCCAAAAATCTCAGCTGACTGACCTTTAAGCCATGACTTCTTTTGCCAATCACAATCTACATGGTTGGTAGAGCCTCTTAGTAGCTAGAGTCATCTCTCGGTCCTGAAAAGGTAACGTTGCAATTTTGGTGAATTTTGTGAACTCAATGAGGCAGCCATCATCGATGATTCACTCAATTTATACAACATAGCATTTCACATAACATATAATTACATACTGCACTTTACATAAGTATAACATTTGCACTTAAGCATAGGCAAATTTGGCATTTCATTTCCAGCAGACATTCTTAACAATATGCATATGAAATGGTCATGAGACACTTTCTATTTATTACATTGTTGTGACCGAGTGCCTGAACTATCCCGTATCTATTTTGGATACCAGGCTCATTAATAACTTTCCCTTATCCACTTGGGAGATATAGGGCTCATTCTACATAGTTAGCCTTAGGCTCTTAATCCCTTTTGAGCTCAAGACTTATTTTTACTCATTGAGCTTTAAGCTCTGATCGGTGGCTACTCTGGTCACAACTGTCATTATCTGATTATGCATTCATGTATGGGATGCATGTACCATAATCACTTACATTATAAAGCACTTAGGTCTTCACATTCACATTCAAGTAGCACCTCAATAAACATTCCACATTCACAATCATCAGACCTTTCATCCAGAATCAACAATCAAACACATTCATTTATCATTCAAAGCATAATTTAAGTAAACAATAATTAAGAGAAACCGTCTAGGTTACTCACAAGTTACTGCCGAAGCTAATGTCTAGAATAGTTTTCTACCACTGATATGCTAGGCCCTATAGTAGGGACACTGCATAATCGAACCTCTCATCAGACTCGCAGTCCATCTGATCAAATACCTTTTCTATCCTCTCTAATCATCCCTCAGCCTCAGCAGGGTCTGTGCTACCATAAAAGTCCACAGCTCCCTGTTTCCACAACCTATCATACCTCCTCTCCCTTCTCTCAGGAAATCTATGAGGCATCTCCTCAAATCGAGGTACCGAGGACTCTCTACTGGCTCCTACCGATCCTTGGTCAGCTGGTTGATCAATCTGATCACCTAGAGCGGATGACCTATAACAAACAATAACTTCAATCATTATTTGTATTTCTCATGATATTTCATGCTTAACACTCTATATGTCCCAAAAGATGCCAACCATGCTCTGATACCACCTAAGTGTAGCCATATGTCTCTAATTTAATCCAAATCAAGAATCAACTCATTTGGATAACTACAGAACAAGTTATGGCTAAAACACATAAGCATATTAATGGAAATTTTTCTGGTAACATTTTCCATATTTTCAAACTTTCAACATTTACTTCTAACTCTTCTTATACCTAGATTATCTCTTCCATTTCATGTCCTCATCATTCTCTACCTAATTCAACTCAATAAATCACTCACAAATAAATCATGATTTATAATTGATCATTAACCAAAAACAGAGCATATATATATTTACCCATTCATAAGGTATTTTCTACTCTCATCCAAACACCACTTTGATGATCATTCAACTTCCAACACATCTCTATAACAATTCATGGGTCATTAAGGATCATTCACAATTACCAAAATAAGAAATTTACTTAGATTTTTCACCATCCATGTCACAAACACACACAACTCACATAATTAAGTCATCAATCCCACATTTCTCAACATTCTTGTTTCATTTTAACAATACCCATAACATTTAACGCATAACTTACTTGATTTAACTCCAAACTCTTCAAAATCTCAGTCAAACCTAGCTCCGAAGCATCCCACGTTCTTCATCTTCTAAAGGTGGTAAGGTTGGGTTCTTAAATGACAAAGTGAAGAAGAAGATGATGATAGCAAAGTGATGGTGGTAAATGGAGGCAAAAACAAGCTCCAACGTTGGTGAGGTGAGATGAGAATGTCGTAGATAAAGAAGATGAGTAGAGAAATTACAAGAGATGAGAGTAAGTGAGTAAGGTAAAGGCCAATTAAAATAAGATAGTCTTTAATTTTTGAACAATTACGTAGGTTATAGCACGTCACTTGCCACATATCCCCTTTTTGTGGTCTTAGGTCTTTTATTAACTAGTCCATTTGTCTCCAATTCTTACTCCAATTGCCTCCCAATTTTCAATGACAATTGTCAATAATTCCTAAAGTCATTTATCAAAAATTTCCATTACCATTGGACAATAATTTCTACTACCTTTATAACAATTGTTTTTGCCACTTAGCATTTTTTCTAGTCCAAAAATTTTAGGAAATTTTCAGAAATTTTCCTAAAATTCTCCAAAATTGCTAAATCAACCATTTCACTTTGCAAATCAATTTTCAACACATACAAACCAAAATTCTCAATAACAATCACATTTATAAACAATTATACTCGGAATGCCAATGAATGCATGCACAGTCATTTCAATGAGCAACATTTCACTATTCGCTTGTATGCATATGCCATATTATACATGAGCATGAAAAATACATTTCTAAACTCACGTTAATCACTCATATTTACTATTCTAACCTTCCCATAGGTAATGGGATGTTACATGCTAGATTGGTAGTAAACTTTTTGCCTCTTGAGCTGAAGGGTTTAGATGTGATACTGGGTATGGATGCTATGGAAAAATATTGCGCGAAGTTAGATTGTAGCCTCAAGGAGGTAGATTTTGAATTCGGAAATGTTGAGAAGGTTTTTTCAGACGAGATAGAAGAACTCCATCACCCAAAATTATTTAAGCTTTGCTTGCTAAATAGATGATGAGAAAGGGGTGTGAAGCCTTTTTGACACACGTCGTGGACATTGATGTAAATGAAGGGAAGCTAGAAGATTTTCTGATTGTGAGGGAATTTCCAGACGTGTTTTCAGAGGACTTACCTGGTTTGCCACCGGTGAGGGAAATCGAGTTTGCCATCGACTTGATTCCCGAAACTGCTCCCATTTCTATACTACTGTATAGAATGGCTCCAGTTGAACCAAAAGAGCTCAAGCAACAGTTGAAGGAAATGTTAGAGAAGGGGTTTATACAGATGAGTTCGTAACCTTGGGGAGCACCTGTTCTGTTTGTCAGGAAGAAGGATGGAACATGGCAGATGTGTATTGATTATCAGAGATTCAACAAGGTGACTGTTAAGAACAAGTACCCTCTGCCACGAATAGATGATCTGTTTGACCAACTGTAGGGAGCAAGGGTCTTTTCAAAGATTGATCTCAGGTCAGGTTATCATCAGCTCAAAATTAGGGAGTCTGATGTGGATAAGACAGCCTTCAGGACATATTATGGGCATTATGAGTTTCTGGTTATACCCTTTGGATTGACCAATACTCTAGCTACATTTATGGATCTTATGAATAGGGTCTTCAAGGAGTATCTGGATCAGTTTGTCATAGTGTTTATCGATGACATTTTGGTTTATTCCAAGAGTGAAGAGGAACATGAGTAGCACCTCAGGATAGTATTGCAAACATTGAGGGATAAGGAACTCTATGCCAAATTCAGTAAATGTGAATTTTTGGCTTCATGAAGTAATTTTCCTTGGACATGTGATATCGAAAGATGAGGTACATGTTGATCCAAAGAAAATTGAAGCAGTGGTGAATTAGCATGCACCAAAAACAGTGACAGAAGTGAGGAGTTTTCTAGGATTGGTAGGCTATTATAGGAGGTTTGTAAAAGGATTTTTTATGATAGTGGCTCCGATGACAAAATTATTAAAGAAGAATCAGAAGCGTATCTGGAGTGACGAATGTCAGAAGTGCTTTGAAGAGCTTAAGTGCAGATTAACAAGTGCACCAGTTTTGATCTTGCCTACTAGAGATGAGGGTTATACAATTTATAGTGATGCTTCAAGGAAGGGTTTGGGTTGTGTATTGATGCAAGGAGACAACGTAATAGCTTATGCCTCATGGCAGCTAAAGCCTTATGAATTGAATTACCCGACCCATGATCTGGAATATGCAGTAGTAATTTTTTCCCTAAAGATTTGGAGACATTATTTGTATGAGATGCAGACGAGGATTTTTATAGATCACAAAAGTCTCAAGTATTTATTGAGTCAAAAGGAACTAAATTTGAGAGAGAGAAGATGGTTGGAGCTAATTAAATATTATGATTTATTAATTGAGTATCATCCAAGAAAGGCAAATATAGTGGTGGACACCTTAAGTAGGAAATCATTAATCATCCATGTTCAGATAGTTTATTTGTCGTTATTAGAAGAGATGGCTAAGCTTAGGATAAGCTTGAAATAGGAGGAACCAAATTGTGTTATTGAAATTTCAAAATAAAGGTGATACTCAGGGAAAAAGTTAAGAAGTTACAAGCACAGGATGCAAAATTGAGTAAGTTTCAAGAAGAAATTTAGAATGGAAAGAAGTCTGAAGTGGTAGTGAGGGATGATGGACTCATGGTTGTCAAAAATAAACTCTGTATTCCGAATGTCAAGGAAATGAAGGGGGAGATACCGGATGAGGCACACAATGCGCCTTATGCCATGCACCCAAGTAGCACCAGGATGTACAGAGATTTGAAAGAACATTTCTGGTGGAAAGGCATAAAGAGAGATGTAGCAGAATATGTGAGCAAATTTCTTGTGTGTCAGTAAGTCAAGGCTGAACACCAAGCACCTTCAAGTGAGTTAAGGCCATTGTCCATTCCTAAATGAAAGTGGCAAAGAGTAGCCATAGATTTTCTAATGAGTTTGCCCAAGAACAGTAGGAAGCATGATGCCATATGGGTTATCGTGGATTGTTTGACAAAGTTAGCCCATTTCCTAGCAATTAAACAAACTGATTCTTTGCATGTGTTAACAAAGAAGTATATTGATGAGATAGTAAGATTACATGGGATTCCAGTATCTATAGTTTTTGACAGGGATCCTCGATTCACTTCAAGATTATGGGGAAGCTTACAAGAGGCTCTAGGAACCAAGTTAAATTTTAACACTACTTTTCACCCTCAGACAGATGGTTAATCTAAGAGGACCATTCGGACTCTTGAGGGAATGCTCAGGACATGTGTGATGGACTTCAAAAGAGCTTGGGATGAGCATTTTCCATTGGTCAAATTTGCTTATAATAATTTGTACCATTCGAGCATTCAGATGGCTCCTTATGAAGCACTGTATGGAAGGAGATGTAGAACTTCGATATGCTGGGATGAAGAAGGGGAAAGGAAACTGATAGGACCAGAGTTACTGCAAATGACAGTGGGCAAGGTTAATCTGGTTAAGCAACGGCTTAAGGCAGCACAGAATAGAATGAAGAGTTATACTGATGCACACCAAAAGGAGATGGGGTATGAAGTCGGTGAGAAAGTATTTCTTAAGAAATCTCCTTAGAAAGGAGTCATGAGGTATGGCAAGAAAGGCAAGTTGAGACCGAGATATATGGGTCCTTATGAAATTCTTGAGAGGATTGGACCGCTAGCTTATAGGTTGGCGCTACCACCAGAATTGTTACAGATACATGACATTTTTCATGTGTCCATATTGAGGAGATATAGATCAGATCCATCCCACATCATTCAGACCACTGAGGTTAAGCTGAGAGATGATCTGAGTTATGAGGAGATCCTAGTGGAGATCTTAGACATCAAGTAAAAGGTCCTCAGGAACAAGACAGTTCAACTGGTCAAAGTCCTGTGGAGAAACCATTATATGGAAGAGGTCACGTGGGAGCCTTTGGAGGCCATGAGGGAAAAGTATGCACACCTCTTTGACGATTCAGGTAAAAATTTCGAGAACAAAATTCTTTTAAGAGGGGGAGAAATGTTGGCCCCTAAAAAATTTTCCTTTTTTACGATAAATAAGCATGATTAGATTATTTAGGGTCTTACTAGATTATTTTATGTTGGAATTAATTAGCATATTAATGTGAGTAAGATAATATGATATAGGTTAAGGGAATTAAAG